>JAULJZ010153362.1:0-29431 GCA_032270985.1 Heliamphora pulchella
GCGGTGGTTGAGCGCTCGAGCGCTTGGGCGGTGTTGGCCTCCGGGTTAGGTTTTGGTTTTTTGTATCGTTAGTTGTCCCAGTGAGTGGACGGGTTGTTCGGGTGAGCGGATGACGGGTATGTGGCATGTGATGTCGTGACAGGTTATTTGGCGGGTAACGTCATGATGTGAAGTTATATATGGCTATGTGCGTTTATAACTAGTTTCGTGCATTTATAACTCTAATTTATTTATGTACGAATTATGTGGATGGATTACATGATTTTGGTATCATTACGTGTAACATGGTTTATGCTTTAAAACTCAGACTTTTATAGGCATGTATGTGTGGGTTATGAGGAATGGATGCATGTAGTGCATATTGCATGGGTTGCAAGTGTAGTGTCGGTCGCGTGTGCAGCATGTGACTTGGTTTGTGTAACGTAATGTTGGTACGTGATTTTATGCATTAAACCCTAGTTTAGTTATGTATATGTGTATGGAACGAGATAGATGAACATGTGGTTCTGTGAATGTTAGCTCTGGCTGACGGTGCGTTTGTTGGGGCTGTGGTCCTTCGGGAGAGAGACCGAGAAGGTGCGTTTGTTGGGGCTGAGGTCCCTCGGGAGAGAGACTGAGAAGGTGCATTTGTTGGAGCTGAGGTCCTTCGAGAGAGAGACTAAAAAGGTGCATTAGATAGGGGCTACGGTCCCTCAGTGGAAGTCCGAGAAGGTACATGGATTGCATGAAATGCATATCGGGACGGATAAACCAATTTTTAAACTGTGTACGACCTGAGGGAGTCGTAACACAAAAGAATCGTTTTGAAGGCTCGTGTGAGTCAAAAATAGTTTTTATCCCTGCTTTCCCGTTGCTTGTGAAAATTATTTTAATGGCTTGAAAAAGAGTCAAAAACTGAACCTCATTTTCCTAGCATGTTTAGCTTATATTGCATGTTTGTCTAGTTTTTGCTGAGCTTTGACTCTTGTTGTGGGATTTAAAATGTTTTTCAAGTACCGGTCACGCAGGTTGATTCGGGGTTGCTGGAGAGGCGGAAGATCTGTAGTCTTCCTTTTTTGTTATTTCTTTATCATGTATGTTTACATGTTTTTTCGGTGTTAGAACCGTGTAATGTAAGCCTTTTGACGGTTATATACAATGCATGTATGGTTTAATTTGAGAGTATGTTCTCGGGTTGGGTGTTATGTTTGGTTTTTTGTGGGTATTTCACGTGACCCAAAGTTTAGGGCGTGACAGACCTCATATCTTGTAATTCTTGCGGCTGATTCAAATAAATCTTTAAATTTTACCCCTTCAAACTTTTTTCTTAGTTTGAAATTAAGCCCATTTTGGGTTAGTTTTACTTGTTCATTCTCAGGTAGGAACACATGACACGTATTCGTTATCCTTTTAAACTTACTAATGAACTTCTAAGCAATTTCTGTCGAATTTTGTGTTAATTTAGTTAAGTCATTCGTTGTGACTTCAGGTTTTGTCCTAAAGAACTGAGAATAAGATTATTCTTCCATTTCTTGCCTTGTTTGAATAGAATTAACCAGAAAGTTGATAAACCATCTGAAAGCAATTTTTGTTAGTGGCTTAAAAAATAATCGTATTTTAAGGTTGTCGTTGTTCCCCACTTCACCACATTGCAAAGAAAATCTACCAATATGTTCTATTGTTAACTGATTTTGTTCTCCTAAAAATAAAGTAAACTCAGGGACTTTATAATTCTTGGAAAACCTACATTGTCTATCCAATGAGGATAAGATTTTTGAAACGTACGTCATTCAGTCCTTGTAAAGCCTGGACCATATAAGTCTTGACCAATCTTGATTATTTGTTCCCTATTGGCCACTAACTTTTGGCCAATCACAGGAGCAATATTCAACGGTTGTTCAACCTATGGTATAGGTTATTCTAATCCTGAAAAGATGGACTAGTAGTGGATGAGGGTATGCCCCTATGGGTGGCCTTCCTAGTCCCATTACTAGCCTATATCTTGAATTTGATCCTAGAGTAGGTCGTAAATTATAAACCTGATTATAAATAGCCTATAGTGGAGACCGCTGATGGTCCTTGAGGCTCTACGTGTGTCCTTATGGGTGATAGGTTAATGTTCACCACTTTGGCTACTAGGTTAACCATTGGTGTCATTCCCTGTTTAGAACCACTCATGGTCTTTTTCATTACTGAAACCAACTCTTGACTCCCTTCAGCATTGGGGTTGGAAAAAACTTCCATAAGTTATTGCATCGTCCCACAAACAGTAGAATTCTTTTGGCCATTTAATTGCTTAGCCTCATGTAACCCACTATTGGGTGCTGGTTCACATTGGTTTCACTATTAGCCGCCACTGAAGCCACATCTTCGTGAATCCCCTTGTCTTGCCTTCTAGTACTAACCATTTCTTCAATTTTAGTATGTTATTCCATTGAGCGTGCCAAATTGTTAACCAATAAAACAATTTTTCATCAAGATCGACAGATAAATCCTTATCAGGCGACTCTGTTGTGGTTTGATGCCTTGTTTCAGAACTTCATTAGAAGAATTTTGAACTTGAATGTAAAAACTCGAACAATTATTGCCAAGGGAAATATGAAGTTTATGATACAAATAAATTGAAATTGAAGTCCTAAATCTAAGTCTAATGCTTAGTATGAAAAAGAAAAAATAAGTTGGTGCCGAGTGTTGATGGTAATGGATCCTTTATGATTAAGCCTATTTATAGGCGCTAGATCATTTCCCTCAATGAATTATAATAGCTGCTCTTGTCTCTGAATTAGTAGTAATCGACCGCCTTCAAATGCTTTGTTAGTGGGAGCATCATGGTAATTATTTGCGTTAATGGGCAGTTGTGCTTTCTTTCTTTTGCTGGTTTGTTTCCAAGTATCCTCATTATAATGCGCCTATCTTTTTCTAGATAACCAATCGCTCGACGGTGCCTTCATTCGATAGAGCCTATGCGAAGTTCCATCTCGATAGGAATTACAAAGACACCCTTATTTCTTTTGATAGAACATTAATATCCCTGTCGATAAGATTTTACGAAACATGGTGTAAATAGTGTTCCCTACCATTTTTCTTTCTTTCAATAAATCTCTACCAAATCCATGTCCCAAACATAGCCTTAAGTTCCGCAGGCTTCTCAAAATGTGAAGCTTACATGAACTATTATTAAGAGTTCAACCCACTAAAGCTAAACAATGCACACATATAAATTGCACTTTTCTATGTGGAATCCACATAAGCAAGTTTTCCACACCAGAAAGAAAAACGAGAAGAGCACTACATTCGATTTTGGTCTATAAAGCCCCCAACAATCTAACTCAATGCATTCGAAGTACATTTGTTCCCAAATAATGCACTCACCCTCAGATGCTTCTCGGTACAGATTCGTGTAGAATTAGCACAACCCAATGATCAAACTTTTGGTGAGAATCATTAATTTTATAATGTTTTACTAACGAATCACACTTTTATAATAATTGTTTTTATGTTTATGTCGATAATGATAGGTGGATCTAATAATTAGTCTATTTCGATTCTAATATGTGCGCTTAGACATGATATTTTCATGATTAAATAATATTTTATTCAAGTTGTTGCCACCAAGTCTCTTGCTCCTATTAAGTCTGGCCTTAAACCTCTTCATAAGTAATGTATATTTCACGTTTTGTGAAATCGCTTATCCAATTTTTATGTAATTCATTCAACACTTGTTTCATTCCAATTGCAAAAAATACTGTCTTCATGAAAATATAATTTTTATGAGATATATAATATAATTAGATCCCACGTCTAATTTGACTAATCAAACATGTAAAAGTGAACAATAACTTGTTAACATGTGGTCAATAACAATTGCGTCCTAAGGCATTTTTGTCTTACCTAACATCTATATTAATGTAGATAAGGAAATAACTTATATTCACAATTATAAAGGTTTTATCTCTTTGCCTCATCATACTCATGCATTTCAAAAAACTGATGAGTACAAGCTCTAAGAATAAAAAAGCAAAAAATGTAAAAATCTAAGTAATTATCATAACCCCATCAAAAAGGTTCCAGATTGTCTTGCTTGAAGCAGAATACATTGGTCCAAATTATTGATGGAAAAAAAAAGGTTGTTCACACAACACACCCGAGGATGAGGAGGTTGTGTCCTGCCTAGTGTTATCAACAAACGTTAACACTCTAGCAATTTACATTTAGACCACACATTCCGAAACATGTTACACCTTCATTCTAAAGAGAATAATTTACCATACCAATGGTCGCGGTGGGCAGCGTCGGCGCAAGGCGAGGACGGAGGCTGTACGGGGGTAACGCGTAAATTAGATTTGTTTGATGGGTTGAACCTAGCCCGAACAAACCCACCAATGGATTGGATCTTGCAAAGATGAAAAAACGTGAGATGGCCGGCGACAACTCGCCGAAAGCCACTCCGATGATGAAGTTAGAAGTGTTTAGATAAGCGAAACTGGCAAGAAAACAATTTAACAGCGTTTTGGCTAGTAAAAATGAGTTGTGCATATCTTTTGCCTTTGAAACCTCCTCTATTATAGAGAAAAATGGGCCTCTATCTCCTTAATCCTTATGATGGTGACTTTCCTTGTATGCCTCCCTACAGACGGCTCTACCATTCCTGTAAATGGCGGTAACAGGGCTCGCAAACCGAATTCAGTCTTTTCTTCATAAAAGCTCTCATTTTGGCCCATACCTCGTGCCAAGCCTCCTGCACGGAAATTGTCGTCTTGGCCAAATCTCAAATGATGGCTGATATCTCTCAATTTAATCGCATTAAATACTGTACGATTCAGGTCACGTCTCATTAAATACTATACGACTTGGGTCAAATCACATTAAATGTGGAGCCTGCGACTAAGCTCCCTTCTCACAGTGGGGGCATAGTTAGCTCGGCTCTATGGCCGAACTACCGCTCTTTGGTCCAACAGAGGCCTCCTTTTGCGGGCCCAGAACCTCCCACATGGGCTTTCAACCTAAGGCCGTGGATGGGCCCGATGGATCAGGCGAGTTTGGTTCGCCTCTTCATTTGCCCCTCAGCTCTTCTCTTGCTTGGCATGAGTGGGAGCACCTGTCATCGCTTGGGCCAAGGCGATCTCGATTCCAATCGTCATTTCGGCCCACCCCTTCAATTCGTCCCTCCCCTATTTACTGTGAGTCATCGACCATTAATAGCGGCCACTGTGTTCGCCATCCATCACCGTTCTATTGGCGCGTGCAATGGCGCATGCGCCTTCCCAATGCTAGGGAATTGTCTTTTTGCTACCCTAGAATGACCATTCCGTACCTGAGGCCTTCAATGCCTCATCTATAAAAAGGTAAAACACACGAACATATTCCTCTCTTTCGTGTCTTCAACTCCTCAGGCAAAACAAAGGAAAAATAAGTCCCCCTTCTCTCCAAGTCTTCAATCACCATCACTAGAACATCCGTGCCCCGCCTTCTGCCGACGCTGGAATCTTCATCTCCGCCGTGCTCCGCAGCCTCCTTTCGACCCTTTCGTAAGTTTTTCCTCCTCTCTCCCCTCTCTTCTTCTTTTTCTTCTCTTTACCCCACTTTTTGTTCACTTTCTGCTCACAGGCGATTCACGCCTAGTAACCTAGGAATTGATCCTCAGCCTTCTTTGTTTTATTATTCTGTTTTCTCTCTTTTTTCCCTTCTGTTCCTAGTTCTCTGGTTAGATTCGGGGGATTGTTCCCCCGATTCCTATATCGCCCCCTGTCTTCAGATTTCATATACACATACACATTGCATTCTTCTTTTTCCCCTTTTTTTCTTCTTCTCTCCCCCCCTCCCCTCCCCCTTTTTGGTATTTCTGATTGGGAAGTTCGTTAAAGAGGTTGACACCCCTCAGGCACTGGCCGCCTCTTGAGCCAGGTATTAGATCCCACCCTCTGTTATAGTCTGTTATTATGACCGAACTGTGAAGGGGGAGACCATAATGGGGAGGGAAAATGAAGTGTCTTTCCCTATTGCCTCGGTCATAGAGGCAGGGGTTCGTTTCCCCCTAGACCCTCTCTTTAGGGGCATGCTCAACCAATGCAATCTCATGCCCTACCAGGTCTCCATCAACTTTTTTTTCATCGTGATGGGGGTAGTCGAGATAAACTATTACTACAGTTTTTAGCTCGGCATCCCCAAGATGTTCTATTGTTATACCATTGCTCACTAGGATGCGACGTTTTACCTCCGTCAGAGGAAAAGAAGTTTTGTGCTGGTGCACGACCTCCCAGAGTCTGACAAGCACCGCAAGTACTTCGGCCTCCCTAGCAATAAGGGTAACCGTTCCTCCACCACCACTACCACCACCAAGGGTGCCAGCTCTAGAAGTACCAGCTCTATCATCGCCTATTGAACACGTCGCCATCTCAGATCCTACCACAGCCGAGGTCACCGAGAGGCACCGAGCTACTTCTCCATCTGATGACCGTCCTCCTCAGCGCCAACGTCTCGTTCGTGGAGACGGCACCTTGCCCGAAGAGCTGCGACAAGGCCAAGAGAATGGGATGGCAGCGGACGCTTTGGCCATCTGGGCCCCAGAGTTCACGGTGATGGGTCGCCAAGTCCATACTAGCGACTCGTCCAAGGAGCGAGGAGTAGCTCACAGCCTAGTCAAGGGGCTCACTCTCCCAGCTGACATTACTGACCATTCTACCCAGAGTACTCCTAGCCTTTTTGATAGAGTCTACCAGCTCAGCGTAGGGGTAAGTTCATCCTTCCTTACTTTTTGTTAAAAGATGAATATAAATTTATAAGTTTATATAGATTATTCGCAACAATTGTGCCTCGGCCCCTTCTTACCAGTGTTTGCGTTCTGCAGCAACTACAAGCGGTCACTGTTCTTTAGACGTGCTATACCGAGCTGTCGAGGGAGGTGAGTCAGATCGGCATTACCATTTCTTGCTACCAACAACGCATCAAGAGCTTGGACGCAGTGCAGGCCCAAGACGTCTCGGCCTACCATTGGCTGGAGAACTACCTTTGAGCCGTCGAGGAAGATGGTAGAAAGGCCAATGAGGAGGCGGCTATCTCTGCAGCTGCTAATACCGAGATCCGTGCCGAGCTTGTCATCGCTAAAGCTGAGGCAGAGACCTTTAAAAAGATCACAGCCGACATAGAGGCCGCAAAGGAGGAGAGGAAGGACCATGCCTGGTAACAGGGCTGGGATAAATGTGGGGCCCACCTCACCAAGGAGGTTCTCAGCGTTCGAACCGAATTGCTAACCATGGGCTACAAGAAAGGCCTCACGAGGGCTGGAGTTCCAGTTGACGCGGGGCTGTGGTCCAAGCTCCCTACCCTTTCTAATGATGCCCTAGCCGTCCCTGTTGGAGCAAGTCGGCGAGGCTGGTGCCACTGATCCCGAGGCACCCGTTTAGCTTCCTCAGCCAAGGCCCGAAGACACCCAGGATACTGCTTCCAATCGTCGCATCCTAGCTTTTATGGGCGAGAAAGTGGTGGAGATTCCTAATGATTGGAACGATGAAGTCCAGGATGATGCCCAGCCCGAGGTGGTGGATGACGGCCAGGCTTAAGGCCCCCTACCTACTCGTGCTGCTGGCTGTTTTTATAACTTTTGTAACTTTTGTTTGTTTTTTAACTTTTTTCTTTTTGCTTTAAGGTCTGTGACTCGGCTGTTTTCAGATGTAAGGTTGAGTCCTGCTTTTTGTAATGCTTTATCATTGGACGTAATGAAAAACTTCTTTTTTTGGCTTGTGTGGTTCTGCTTCTCCCTTTTTTATTTCCTTATGCTTCTTTATTGTGTATGCTCGATGCTTCTTACTTTGTAGCCAAGCTAGTCTCTCTTAAGGGTTTGTTATAAGGGTCCTGAGAGTTAAAAATTCTAACTCCTGAGAGATTCTTCTAATCTCGTGGTCGAACTGGCCTCTCTGAAGGGATTGTTAAAAATCCTGAGAGTTATTCTAACTTCTGAGAAATTCTTCTAATCTTGTGGCCGAGCTGGTCTCTCTGAAGGGGTTGTTAGAAACTCTGAGAGTTAGAATAACTTCTGAGAGGTTGTTTTAGTCTCGTGGCTGAGCTGACCTCTCTAAAGGGGTTGTTAGAAACCCTAGGAGTTATTCTAACTCCTGAGAGATTCTTCTAATCTCATGGCCGAGTTGACCACTCTGAAAGGGTTATTAGAAACCTTGCTATGTTGGCGAAGATAATTCAAATTAGAGAGACACGATCTTTTAAGAAAAAACCCTTTGTATATTGATGTTCAGAAAAGTCTGGGGAATATAAAATACTTGGTGGTAGAAAATCCTCAGGTTGGCTGAATTCCACGGCCGAGGGACCTCCTTTTCACCTGCGTCTTCAAGGTAGTATGCGTTAGGGCCTACAACCAATTTGATTTTATAGGGTCCCTCCCAATTCATCCCTAGCTTTCCTTCTCCCAGTATCTTTGTGTTTCCCATAACTTTCCTCAAAACCAAGTCTCTCAAGTCAAATTCCCTTGGTTTGATCCTCTTGTTATAGTCTTGTATCATCTCATGTTGATAAGAATTGATTTTCAACAGTGCTTCTTCTTTTCGTTCTTCGGCTAAGTCAAGATCTTTGGCTAACAATTCCCCATTCCGTTCTAAGTCAAATTCATCGATCCTTATAGTGAGGAGACCGATCTCCAATGGGATTACCGCCTCGGTGCCATAGGTCATTGAATATGGGGTTTCGCCGGTAGACCTGGGTGGCGTAGTTCGGTAGGCCCATAACACGTAGGGAAGTTCTTCCACCCACCTCTATTTTTGCTTCTCGAGTCTTTTCTTGATTCCGTCCAGGATAATTTTGTTCGAGGCCTTTGCCTGTCCGTTGCACTACAGGTATACTGGGGTAGAGTTATAGAACTCTATCTTCAGTTCGTCACAAAATTTCCGAAATAGCCTCCCATCAAATTGAGTGTCATTATCCGAGATGAGGGCACGAGGAATCCCGAACCTTGTTATGATGTTCTTCCATACGAACTTCTTCATGTTAGACTCCCTTATATTGGCGAGTGGTTAGGCTTCGATCCATTTGGTGAAGTAATCTGTTGCTGCCACCATGAACTTTTTGTTTCCAATTGTTTTGGGGAATGCCCCAACGATGTCCAACTCTCATTGTGCGAATGGCCACGGGCTGATTAAGGGGTTCAACTTTCTTGCAGGCTGGTGGATGAGAGGGGAGAACAATTGGCACTTCTCGCACCTTCTTACATATTACCAGTGTCTTTCTGCATGTAGGGCCACCAATACCCTTGGGAAATAGTTCGGTGGGAGAGGGATTGTCCCCATGTATGACTGCTACATCCCATCATAGATTTCATAGAGGATTTCTTCCATCAGGTCGAGATGCATGCATAAGAGATAAGGGCCTATGTAGGAGCGACGATACAGTTTGCCACTTTGAGAGAGCCAAAAATGGGCCGATTTCAATCTAACCTTATGCTCTTCCTTCTTCTCAGTTGGTAGACTGCCGTTCTTTAAGAATGATATGATGGGGTCCATCCATGATGGAGATAGCTCGGCTGGGAGAACTTCTTGTTGGTCATCCTGCGAGCCGTCTATGCTTGGTTTGAGGAGGAACTGTACTACCACTGTCCTTTCTTCGTTTGC
Source organism: Heliamphora pulchella (assembly GCA_032270985.1). Lineage (NCBI taxonomy): Eukaryota > Viridiplantae > Streptophyta > Magnoliopsida > Ericales > Sarraceniaceae > Heliamphora > Heliamphora pulchella. The sequence continues at coordinate 9,594 of JAULJZ010153362.1, forward strand.
TATTGTTGCTGAAGCAAGGCTTGCCAGTGCGTCTGCATGGCTATTACTAGCTCAGCCCACTCGCTCGATCTTGATCATCGTAAATCTCTTCATGGCCTCCGTAGCTTTACAAAGGTATTTGGCCATTCAGTCGTCCCTTGCCTCATATTCTCCTTTCAGCTGATTGACAACCAGTTGAAAATCACTGAACACTTCGAGGGTGGTTATGCTGAGCTTCACCGCAGCTTCAAGTCCTGGTAGCAGTGCCTCATATTCGGCCTCATTACACGAGGCGTTGAAGCCGAGCTTCAGGGCTTGTTCTAGTACCTGGCCTTCAGGGGAAGTGAGAACAGTTCCTACTCTCGATTCCTTGCTGTTGGATGCTTCATCCATGTGCAACTTCTAGAGGCTGCTCGAGCTCGGCATAACTGGGAGTTCGGTTACCTCTTTCTCTATTTCTGGGATACTCTTGGAAAACTCAACAACAAAATCTGCTAGTACCTGGGCCTTGATGGCAGTTCTGGGCTGAAAGCTAATGTCGTGCCCTTCCAGCTCGACAGCCCATTTGGTTATTCTCCCTGTCAGGTCTTCTTTTGAGAACACGGCCTTTAATGGGTACTTGGTGAGAACGATGATAACGTGCGCCTGAAAATAATGCTACAACTTTCGTGATGCAAAGACCAATGCGTAGGCCAGCTTCTCCAAAGGCAAGTATCTTTTTTTTACCCTGTAAGAGTATGGCCGATGTAATACACTGGCATTTGTTGCTTCCCCTCCTCTCTGATCAGGACCGCGCTAACGGTGTGCAGAGATACTTCCAAGTAGAGATACAGTGCTTCTCCTTCCTTCGGGGTGGAGAACGACGGTGGGGAGGACATATACGCTTTCAGAGCTTAGAGTGCCTGATCGCAGTCCTCGCTCTAGAGGAACTTTTTCCCCTTCTTCATCGCCATAAAGAACGGCCTGCATTTGTCTGGAGGTTGGCTGGTGAACCTATCCAAAGCAGCAGTCATTCCTGTTAGCTTTTATACCACCATTCTCTAGAAAGTTGCTCTAACCTTTTTTAGGCTGAATAGCATTACTTTGTAGCAGCATGTCCCTCGCAGAGTGATGAACGATGTTTTTTCTTGGTTACGACCGAGAATGGAGATTTGGTGGTAGCCCAAGTACGCATCCAGGAAGCTCATGCGCTGGTGCCCTGCCATTTAGTTCACGAGTTGATCAACCTTTGGGAGAGGAAAACTATCTTTTGGATAAGCCTTGTTCCGATTTGTGAAGTCCACACATACCCTCCACTTATCGTTCTTCTTTTTGACAACCACCGTGTTGGACAACCACTCTGGATACTAGATTTCTCTTATCACTTCGGCCTCCAACAGTTTCCCCACTTCCTCGGCTACGGCCTCCATATGATGTGGTGCCAAGCGCCTCCCCTTCTTCTTTACTGGCTTGGAAGTGGGATTGGCATTCAATGCGTGACAGATGTAGGTGGGGACCACTCCTACCATTTCATAAGGAGTCTAGGCAAATACCTCGATGTTCCGCTCCAACAGCTGAAGTAACTCCCCTTTTCATGCTGGGCCATGGTTGAGCCAAGTAAGAAAAACTTCTCTGTATCGTTGGGATTGATTCTGACTGTTTTGAGTTCTTTTATGGCCTTATCCATAGCCTCTCCCCAACATCTTCTAGGACAGGCTAGTCAGCTACTTCAACTATCTTGACTTCTTCAGCATGGACCTCGACTTTGAGGGCGGCCACAAAGGAGTGTTTGGAGGCAGCATGATCTCCGTAGACTACCTCCACCCCTTCTATGGAGGGAAATGTTAACATTTGATGATACGTAGAAGGGACCACCTTTAGTTCGTGCATCCATGTTCGCCCCATAATGGCATTGTAGACTGAAAGTACATCCACCACCAAAAAGTTAGTCAAGAGTTCAATCGTCCCTGCTCAGACTGGAATAGTGACCCTCCCCGAAGGTCAGACTAGTTGTGAGTTGAACCGACGAGTGGGGTATGGAACAGGGTTAGGTCTCGGTCACTAAGGCCGAGCTTCTTAAAGAGATCGTAATACATGATCTCGACCGAACTCTCCTGGTCAGCCAGCACTCGCTTAACCTCAAAACAAGAAAGATTAAGGGATATTACCAAAGCGTCACTGTGTGGGTGTTGCACCCGTTCGGAATCCTCTTTTGAGAATGACATCTGTCCCCTGCATTCCTCTGATCTCGACCTTTTTTCCACTCGTTGCCTATACCTTTATTACTTTGCAATATGGCCAAGCTTCTTCATCTGCCCCTGCATGAAGTTTCTCTGTTCTTTCCTCGTTACTCCGTGAATTACATTGATGATTCCGTGATTTGCTTGTCTAGTGGACGGCTTTGCCTACGTTGTGGCTAGGGATTGATGCCTCTTCGTCCCCTCCTCCAAGAATTCCTTCAAATGTTTCTACTGGACTAAGTCCTCTAAATGTTTCTTGAAGGCCCGGCAGTCCTCCATTCTGTGACTTCTCTTCCTATGGTAAAAGTACCTCCAGCGAATTCCCCTTTCTATTGCTGACTGAACGACTAAATCAGGCAATCTGGGGGGCCACGCAAAGTAAGGTCTATCTTTGATCTAGGGTAGAATTTTATGGATTGATTCTTTGAATACCGTGTTTATGACTTCTCTTCCTCTATAGTTTGCCCCCAGTCTGATAGGGGTGCTCGACGGTTCGCCCCTAGGTCTTTTGTTCGGTCGTGCTGGGCTCGGCCTTCTTGCCCCGATTCGACTAGACTTCCTTAACCTCTCCAGACTCGACCTTCGTTCTTTAGGCTTTACTTCGACCTCTATTCTCCCAACGTCTTCCTCTACCCTTATGTACTGTTCCACTCGGCTCATCAATGCCGAGATGTCTTGAGGTGACTTCTTTGTAAGAGAGGCTCTCAACTTTTCTCTCAACTGGAGCCCATGCTTAAACGAGGCGACTGCAAGCTCTTCATTGCAATTCTCGATATCGTTGTACACTTACCAGTACTTTCTAGTGTAATCTCGTAGAGACTCCTTTTTCTCCCTCTATAGCGCTATAAGCGAGTTGATTTCCTTTGGGATCTTAGTATTTGTGACAAAACGTGCCACGAACCCCTTGGAGAGGTCCCTTTAGCTTGTCGTTGATCGAGGTGGGAGACGGTTGAACCATCGTAGTCCAGCCTCCCCCAGATTGGATGGAAACACTTTGCACATGAGGGAGTCATTGTCGCTCCACAGAGTCATCATATGTCTGTAATGGCTGATGTGAGTGTGCAGATCAGAACGACCATCGTAAGACTTGAAGCTCGGCAAGGAAAAACTGCTGGAAGGCTTGGCCCTATCTATGTGCTCGGTAAACAGTGAGGTGGTTAGCCCTTCCCAAACATTGGATGGATGCAAAGCCCTCAACATGTACAACACCGTTCCACTCTCGCAATGCCAAAAACCACCCCCGGAGAAAACCAAAAACTAGAGAAGGCTATGGTTTGAACCTTTCTTTTAAAGAGAAGGAGGTGAAACATGTAACATAAATTTGGGACCAAAAATCAAGGTTTTGATCTGCCCCACGCGCACTTAACCTTGACAGACTAATCAATCGGTCTCAGGACCGATCGGTCCCGCCCAGAAAATTTTTCAACTTTGCACAACTAAGCCCAAACGGTCCGGAATTAATCATATTATGCATTTCTAAGCCATCACGTGCATACATCTCATAAAACAAATTATTTTATATCATCCATATTCAATTTATAACATGTCGATAAAATATATTACAAAATAAAACGGGACCGAGTCTCACACCTAAAATGAAACCAAACCCCAAAAGAAAATCTAGTATGATGGAAGGGTTCAAGGGTGTGATTGGTTTGTTTTTTTTAAGGCAATTGGAGCATGTTTAGGAAATATCTTCAGTGACAACGACGAACAACCCAATCTCTCTAAAAGGTTAGCCCCCAGATTTTTCTTAAACCTATTAAAGTAGCCAGAATTTCAAAAGCGTGATTTTTCTTAAGAAGCATATAAGAAATTAAAAAAAGTAGTCAACTTCCCTTCATTTTCTTATTGAAGAATTCTAAAAGCATGATGAATTGAGAAAGAAAAAAACATAGGTAGTAATGCATGCATTTTAGGGGAAAATTTACCAATATTCATTAGACATCCTAAAAAGTCTTGTCTTGAAGCTACCTAAATTCGAAAACACCGATAATAATAAATCTAATTGTCGATCTGTAGAACAAAGTGGGAAAAAAACTCACAAACTTGAATTTACATGTGATAAAGCTAACACCATTGGAATATTGTTAAAAAGCTGAGAGCTATAATACTGGCAAATAACTCTCATAACAAAAGCTTAAAAATAGTTTCTTCTATTTGAATAACCACCAACAAAATATCCAAACTATTAGAAAACTCCCAAATTCTCAAATCAAAACAAATGAGAGATTCTTCCAAACAACTAACATTATCCCTTACGGTTCACTTCCAGCAACAATTAAAACCAAAGTAATCAATAACATCCAACAATAACATATAAATAAAATATCTCAATAAACTAACATTATCCCTTACGGTTCATTCTCTCCTTTCTTGCCCCTAAGCCTAGGGACCTTTGGTTCTCCAGTATGGGAACTCCCCAGTTAGAATTAGGGATCCTGCCCCTGATTTTTCAAGGTGGAGTGAAGCCTCAATATTTCTTGTCCCATGGCATGAAGTGTTGATTCTCTGTCAAGGTCATGTTCTAGGGTCCTTGTTGTCTCACGAAGAGGCCTCTTCTCCTCCCTCCTCTAAGCTTTTCTTCAGAGCCCGTAGAAGCATGTTCATCTAGGATGGTGGGCATCTTCGAAGGAGTCGCCATTGACAGTTTGCAATCTGTTTTAAACTGGATTCCCACGTTTGGCACCAAATATATGGGGGTAACCCGTGAATTAGATTTGTTTGATGGATTGAACCCAACTCGAACGAACCCGCCAATAGATTAGGTCCTGTAAAGATATACGAATGTGAGCTGGCTAGCAGCAGCTCACCAGAAGCCACTCCGATGATAAAGTTAGAAGTGTTTAGATAAGGGAAACTGGCAAGAAAACAATTTAACAGCGTTTTGGCGAGTAAAAATGAGTTGTGCATACCTTTTGCCTTTGAAACCTCCTCTTTTATAGAGAAAAATGGGTCTTTCTCTCCTTAATCCTTATGATGATGACTTTCCTTGCACGCCTCTCTGCAGACGACTCTACCATTCTTGCAAACGGTGGTAACAGGGCTCGCAAACTGAATTCAGTCTTTTCGTCATAAATGCTCTAATTTCGACCCGTACCTCGTGCTAAGCCTTCTGTATGGATATCGCCGTCTCGGCCAAATCTCAAATGGTGGCTGATATCTCTCAATCTATTCACATTAAATGTTGTACGATTCAGATCACGTCTCAATGAATACTGTATGACTTGGGTCAAATCACATTAAATGCAGAGCCTGTGACCGAGCTCCCTTCTCGCAGTTTGCTCAACTCCATGGCCAAACTATCACTCTTTGGGCTGACGAATGCCTCCTTCTGTGGGCCCAAAACCTCTCACATGGGCTTTCAGCCCAAGGCCGTGGATGGAGCCAGTGGATTGGAGTGAGTTTGGTTTGCCCCCCTTTAGAGCCAACAACGATGGCCGATGGTCACGATATTGATTGGGGTTTGACGAAGGCCGATTTCGCAAAAGGAAAATCACGACTAGAGTTGGTGATTTAGGCGGTTGGTGGTGCTGATCCCAGTGCAACTACCATCGCGGTGGTTGTGCGATGGTAGTACGATACCAAGGGATGGTGTCGTGACCTTGGAGATTAGCAGTGCTGTTGAAGGCGATGGTGTCATCGATCAATGATAGAATCGTCGATCACAATAGCCGACGGTAGTAGCGGTGGCACCTAGAGTTGGCGTTGACCAAGGAGGTGTTGGCCCTGTCGAACAAGGTCGCTAGTCACAACCGCTAAGGGTTCCAACAACCTTGACTCTGTTGACAGCTAAGCTTCCGGCTAAGGTCAACACAAGTTGGAATTCAATGATGGCAGGGAATGGCGACAGAAACTGGTAGTTCATAGCAAGGCAATAGATTGAGATTTTCCCTGAAATCAAATGAATGTCAGACGATCACTAAAATAATCTGATAAATACATTGAAAGATCATTTTATTTATAAAATAAATAAAATTAGCAATTCTAAACAATTAAAGGATGATTTTATTTATAAGTATAAACCGTAATTAAAAATAAAAACTTAAATCTTAACTAAAAAAAATTATATAATATTCTAATTAACTTAAAAAATAATATAATATTTAAATTATATAATATTCTAAATAATATTTAAATAATATAATATCTTAATTTCGTATGTTTTCCGCATCAGCATCAGTCCATCTTTTCCTTCCCTTCATGGCTTCATAAATCACTCCACAAATCCATGAACCAAACACGTCATTCTTAGTATTAGAGAGAGAAAAGTCCTCAAGTCCTTCCATGAACTTCAAGGCAATGCAACAATGAGCTGCAACAATGAGCTGAAAAGAAAACGAAAACCAAGGAAACAAAAATTATTATTTAAAAAAAAAAACCCTCCACAATGAAATGCTTTTAGTGCCAAAGAACAGTTGCGCGCCTCTCCATAGCGCTTCATACTCCATAGGCTATTAATACCAAGCACAAGCGCCTGATTTTGAAGCTTGATGTGTAATTGAATAAAGAAACCAAAGTGTGCGAACCACAGTTAGTCCAGATTTCAAGCTAGCCTTCTAGACTGAACCATCCTTTTTAATAGGGTATAACAATCAAGAGTAGAAATGGCCGAAAAAGAAAATTTTTCAAGAAATGGTTCTTTTCGTCAATATCATGATCGGGTTGACCATGCCATATTACAAGTGAATAGAAAATTGAAGATGCCAATAGCAGTTGCTGTTCCAGCCTCCTTTTTCACTTTTCCCAAGTATAATATAACATATAATTCTCTGTTGGGGAGGGGATCAGTTGACAAAGAAGCTAATACAAATCTGGGTTACAAGAAATCATTGCATGAAAGAGAACAAGATGGACGACTTTTCTATACAAATGACATTACAGAAGTTGGGAAATACTTCTGAAGATAAACATACAAGATGGAGAACATAACAATGGCCTTCGGTTTCTCCTTTCGATGCATCACTGCACTTGTTCTCTTGAAAGTTTACATCATAGTTCCAGGCTTCCAGCATGTATAAATGCCAGTTCATATACAGACTGAAGAAAAAGAAGATTACACATAACACACACACACACAGCAACTTAATCTTGAACATAAGTCTGACGCATGCAGAAAATGAGCAACTGAAAAACAAAATGAATGAGAACAAAATCCAAGACAGTCAAATAGCTTTGACATTTAAGCTAAAATTTATAACAAAAATAAAAATAGCCTATTCAATGTTGATCATCACAATTAGCCAAATCACTTTTCAAATGGAACAATATCTTAAAGGCACAACTATTGGTTTGGTCCACTGCATAGTCCCAATTGTAAACATAAGTTATAAAATAGAAGTGTGAAAGTGAAAAGAAAAATGTCTTTCTATGTAGGAATGAGTCAAGGGACTATAGCTGGCTACTCAGCTGACACATGGCTCATAGGGAACAGAAAGCACTGCTACCCAAAATGTGAAGCCCATTTTTTTACTTTTCATGAACAATGCAATAACTCAGTACGCTGAACAACATGGGAAACCAATTAAATCCATTTTCTTCCGATTCTTACCCCAGAGTTGAGAGCAATCATCGTTGGGCCATCTCTGTTTACCAAAGTTTCAAGTGAGAGAGTTTTGATGGCGATGCCAGTGGTCGACACAGAAAACCTCAAAACGGGGGCTCTGAGATAGAGGGAAGAAGTAGTGCAGGTGACGAAAACCTCAGGCGAGCATGCGATTGAGGAAAGCCACTGAGGAGTATCTGTTGGTTTCTTGCAAAGCAGAAGACCAACAAACAAACGAGGAGCGGGGAAAGAGTCGACTGGCAACTCTTGGCAAACCTCCAGTAAGCATCTGCCACCTGAAAGAGCAACAGACGAGGATTTGGAGTGGTAAATATTTCTGATTCTTCATTTTACTTCAACCGAGCTCTGTAAATTATGAATATGTATGAGAACTATTTCACAATTTTGAATCGGGAAAAGTTCTTTAAGAAGAGGATAAACATCACAGCAAAAAAGAATTCCTCAAGGGAGTTCCATGAGCAACTCTCCACCGTGGAAGGGCCATAAAGTTCCCCGCTGATCTACTAGGCTCCGAGAACCTCCAAAGAAGTTGTTTGCTAGAGATTTTGTGGGGCTCCACAACATGGACCCTCTACGAATGACATTCAAGGTGTCTAAAGTCGGGAAGAATCCGAAACATCTAGCCAAAGAGGTCACTAAGTTGGATATGGACAATGATTTTTCTGTTGATGAAGAGAATCTTTGGGACTTGAAGGGTCTTGTTCGTGTGGGAATTTTGGCAGCCCAAACCATTTGATGTTGGGCATGAAATCATTGAGGGTGTGCTAAGCTTGAGTAAGAGTAGACATGGGCGAAATGGTAGTGCATAGGGGGAGACAAAATAAAATGTTGATTGATGTACTAACCCTGAAGAAATCGAGTACTGGAGACGAAGCTCCATCTCGCACATCTATGGTGGAGCCAAGCACCAAGTGAAGGAGACGATTGGAAAGCACAAGCTACACAAGGAGCCAAATTCAACTGAAAATGGCAGTGGATCTCATCCACTTACATTCCCAAATGTGTTGGGGCATTCCAATGAGGTAGATAAGGTTTCTTCTCCTCCATCTTGGATTTCTTTAGTGAGAAAATAAGAGGAATAAAATTTTGAAAGCTAATGGAAAAAAGGGGGTTAGTCAATGGAATCATGCCCTTGTTGGTTATTTCATTGATAGGATACTCTTTTACATTAATGTGAAAAAGTGGGCAAAAAGGGTGTGGAATGACTGACTTAGAGGAAGTGATACTTCGTGATAATAGTTTTTTTTAGTTTTAGGATTAAGGGTGAAGAGACTTTGAACAAAATTGTCGAGAATGGTCCTTATTCTTGGAAAGTAAATTGACTATTGTGAAATAGTGGTAACTGGGTAATGATGCTTTCCAAATGTGATTTCTCGAGTGTTCTTTTGTGGGTGAGGTTTTACAACGTTCTGTTAGAACATTGGACGGAAGAAGGCAAGGGGTATATTTCAAGTATTATGAGTACCACTATATTTGATTAACATACTTTTTTGAAAAGTAGACTCACTTTTGCTAGGGTATGCATTGATTGTCACCAAGAAAAGGCATTCTCAAGTTTATACCGAATAAATATGCAGAATGGAAAGTTAAGTAGAAGAAAGAGGAACCAAAATATGGTGAGTGGGAAGAAGTCAATAGGAAGAACGAAAAGGGGTTGCCCAAATGTATCAAGATGTCGAACAAGTTGAAGTTGAGACTTCTTTACCAAAGTTTTACATGTCCAATGTGTTTGATATCCTTCATTCATATGTTGTAAAAGAGACGGGCTCTACTAAGCAAGTTAAGGAAGAAGTGTGAAGCAGGTTATTTCAAATGTTTCAAGTGAGGTGGAGGAAGATGAAGATGCTAATTATATTCTAGGAGTTGAGAATAATACATAATAGTTCATCAAGAGAAATTAACAAATAGAAACTTGCGAACAGGATTCAAAGTCTAAAATTTGCAAGGGAGGAAGCTCTCACGTGTATATCAAGAAACAAGTTGCAAAGTCATCTAGTGCAAGAATTATAGGAAGCTCGATTGATCTGTTGATATCTTGTGTTTGTGCCTTTTCTCTCACGTTGAGAGGGGTGTTCTAGTTTTTATGTTTCCTTTGCCTAGCCTCTCAGCCTTTGTGAGAGTTTTCTCTTAAGCTAGGATTTGAAAGGCATTTCTAGGGAAGGCCACAGGGCGGGTTTTTCGTAGAGGATGTACTACCCGCCCCCAGGCCGCACCCCCGCTTCAAGTAGGTTTTTTTAACCCCACCCCCGCACCGCCCGATAACCTAAAATTCGCAGGTAGTTTGATTTAGAATAAAAAATTAATTAAATTAAATTATTAAATTATTAATTAGGCCCAATTAAAATTAATTAAGAGAATTAGGGAGTTAGGGCTACTAAGTTAGTAAAGGAAAAATTAAGTCATTAATATGTTTGATATGTATTTATTTAGTTATTTAAATACAATTAATATGTAGATAGAGTTCGTACTGGGGGGACTAATACCCACCCCCGCCCTGCTTTGGGTGCTAATTCATAAACTCACCCCGGGCCCGAATTATTAACGAATTAGGTAAAACCCGTCCAAAGCACTTTGGCTAGGGTCGGACTTCTGCGGGTCGAATTTAAATCGCCATCCTTAGGCATTTCTTTGTTTTGGAAAGTTTTCTCAACTATCGTGTTGTTTGTTTGCCTCTTGGGGTTGTGTATTGAGACTACATTGTATTTCTTCTTTTTTGGTTTTTGCTATAAACTAGAGGCATACTTACTAAATAAAAACACAACATAAGAAATGACCAACCAAATTTACATGAAATTCAAATGTTTTGGAAAGAGGAATGAGTACATGGTATGCCATGTGCTCTAAAATGTGGTATGGCAGGTAGGCATATATCACACTATTAAAACTTCTTCTTTTTTTAATAATCACACGGTTAGAACTTAGAAGTTTACCAAGGCACTTCTAAACATGGGAGCAATTTTTTGTCAACAATTAGACACCCAATGAAACCTAATCTTTCTGCAAACTAAACATTGAAAAACACACTTCTAGGAGCGTCATGACCTTGTTTATCACATTGCACTGCCAAACAGTAGAAGCTATAAATGTTTTGTAAGCATTAAGCAAGGACAAAATAGTTGAAAGGTAAAATTGTAGAATACGTATAAGGTTAATTAAAATTTTGCGGCAAATAACAACAATGGTTCATGAACATCTCTAATAACAAAAATAGCCAACAAAAAGATTTTAGATAGAGGTGCAATGATTAGGTAAAAAATAAGAAATGTTATCCACATTCCACTTTTTGTTATTGAGACTTCACATTGTGTCTTAGAAAAACACAATGTGCATGAGTCCTAGCAACAAAAAGTGAAGTGCAAACTCCTCTTCCATTAAAAAGATAAAAAAAGATAGATATATCCCAAGTAGCATTGGACACTGGCACAGCACTCGATTATCAAAACAACGTAGGGCATGACATGTCATTAAAAAAAATATTTTTATATATTTATTACATGTCATATAAATGAATAATTTTTCTAATAGTAATGAAAAATATACAAAATATCACTATTTCAATTAAAAATCTTTAGATTTCATATTATAAATGCTCCAAAACATATTTAGTCTGCATAAGTTGCATTTTAAAAAATGCAAATCATTGTTACTATGACAAAATTCATCCCATAAGACTTGTTCGGAGGGTTCAAGAAGTGTCATTAAAATGTCCACGAAGTGTCAGAGAAGTGCCTGATATTATAAATTTAGTTTTTTAATTAAGACGTGTTTTATAAGCGTCGAACACACATTTAGAAGTGTCTGAAGAGTGTTATGTTCGAAACAAGTGTCCAACACAACATGCCTCTTTCGTAGAAGTGTCCGTACTTTTTAGGATACACACACACACACACAAACAACCCCAACAGCCACATTAATCAGGACATAACGAGGACAAGATTAGTAAAGTTGTTTAAGTGGCCCGGCCATATGCAAGGAATACTAATGTATGAATGATATTCAGATCAACAATTCAATATATAATTCATTCTATTTATGTATAAATTGATCAATGGTAGTAACAGATAGCCGGGTTATAGAAACCAGACCTAAAAAAACAAAGTGGACTCGTAATCTCGTATTGTATCAGATCAATAAAAGGGTTACCTAAAGCAGTGCAGCTTATGAGAAAAGTTCATTGAGCCAAACAAAGTGGATGACCTTAGGGTTTTGTTTGAGTTGCACAAATAGATATCAAACTAAACAAAAGTCAGGATTGTTACACGATCTTAGGTAGAACTCAACTCCAAAAGCTAGCTATTAAGGTGAGAGTACCCTCACGCTTATATATTGCACATTACTTTTCTACTTAGGCAATGTGAGGCTTCGCTTCACACCCTCTCTCACTCGTAGCATGCTCACTCGGCAGCACCTACCACGTGCTGGCCAGGGACACGCACCCTACCCATCCTTAGTACTCTAGCTCTGATACCATGTTACACGATCTTGGGTAGAACTCAACCCCAAAAGCTAACTATTGAAGTGAGGGTGTCCTAACGCTTATATATTGCACAATATTTTTCTACTTGGGCAATGTGGGACTTTGCTTCACAAAGATATCACAACTAAAGCACCGCGAATGAGCTGAACCAAGCCAAGTAGATTATGGCTTCATCGAACTTGAACTGTGGCACAAACTAAGTCCGTTTGTAATTCATATCTTGCAAAAACCATTATTGTTCATGAGCTAACCAAACCTGTTAAATAACACAGACATCCAATTCATTCCTACTTAGGATCCTAGCCTGAGTGACAATGTAATTATCCAAAATACCCCATTCTTCATTATAATTCACTGTCCTTTATTAGTGTCAACATCTACACTCTTAGGTATTCTTTAAAGATAAGTTAAAGAACAAGTTGAATGCAACTTCCCAACAATTGGATCACTTGTTTGTATATAATCAAAGCAAGTTCATTGATGCTCAAACTTAGCATGTTAAATTATCAAGATCAAACATAACTTGAGTTCAGCTCATTATTGATGGATGAGCTTATTAAGGGGTCAAATGTAAGCTAATGTAAAACTTCCAACTAAAAACTTCCTTCTGACCATGTAAAACTTCCAACTAAAACTTCCTTCTGACCTCAAAGAGATTTTAAGAACTTACTTTCGAGCTCATCGAGGCCACGTTCCAGATGTTTGTTAGAGAATAACTAACAATACTTCCAGCAACTCCAACGGTGACTCTCACCATGTGATGCCCACTGTATGACTTGAGATGGCAATGCGAGTACTTTATGATACTGACAAGTTTATTAATTGGTAGCAACAGAGAAAATGGTTACACTTCATGATTAGTTGTGTTGCTCATGATAGCAGCATTGCTGATTATAATTCCAAATGGGAAAATCCTAGAGGATCCTATCCGGACATCACCCATACTATCTTTTTGGTGATGGTGAGAGTAGTGACATAAGAAATCAGCAAATGAGAATGTCTGCTTCCAATGCATTAACAGAACAATTCTTGTGTATTTTATTTTTCACATTTGCCCCCCAAAAAAGTCTCAAATTACATATCCAAGCCTGATGCTATTACTTGCCATTTCCTACGATGAACAAGGTGGAGTACGTACACAATATACAAAGGGAACTCCAGAACATGCAGTTGTAATGGTGTTGGAATAATTTGATATACCTTTAGCCTTCATGTATGCTTCCAAGTTGTGAGAATGCTATTCAAACAAACTAGCATTAAATTTTGGTGGTAAATTAAAAGGTCAAAACTAAATACCAATTGGTGACTATAATATAAGGTAACACAGAGGTCAATCCCTTTGCAATTCTTCAATCAAACTCAATGAAATGTTACAATAGAACATCAGGAACATTTATCCAGTGGCACATCAATATTTATAGGTATACACTATACACACAAATATAGTTATAGATTAACCCTTTGAATTACGGTTTATATCCAAAGGCACAACATATATACATATACTAGAAATAATTGTACATAGTGTGCATAATTATTAACATAATGGAGGAAATAGAATAATTGGTGATGTGAAGAGGAAAGTTGTTTAGTTTCTTTTTCCTATTTGTTCCTAATAGATAAAAGAAAGAGAAGATGTGTAAGTAAAAATGTTTTATTCTTTTTGGACAATCTTGGAAATTAAAGGCATGACAGGGTGTCAAAAAGTATCCACACCAAGTCAACTCCTAATATATAATATATGTATCTATCATACATATACGTATAATGTATGCGAGAGCCTAAAAAATATAATCTCGCATGAAGATGGAGAAGAGAGCCCAATAAGAAAGATGATGATGCCTCCACCATGCTTCATTCATTGACTTCTTGCAAAAGAAGCCCCCGGCCAGAGGCCCTCCGATGCTCAAGTCATAGAAGCTGTGGAGTAGAAATGCTATGAAGTAAAGAGATGATTGTTGTTATTTACCTCCATTCTGTGAGAGGGTCTTCTATTTATAAGAGAGTTAAAAGTTTGCTTTTTTTATCATCATGTAGTGTTATCTAATCAGCCACGCCTTAGGCCAACCCTTTATGATCTCGTGATGATTTTTTTCCCCTACAATTAGCACCCCAACTTCGTGCTCCTCCAGGAGGAGGTAAAGCTTTATGTGCCTAGGGTTTATGCTGTGAAGTTCAAGTAACTATGACACTTCTGTGCCTAGGCAAATTAGGGCTTTGATGCCTAGTTGAGCTAGGACTTTGGTGTCAGGCTAGGGCTTTGGTGCCTAACGAAACTAGGTTTTTCTTGGTACTTATGCCTGCTATGGCTTTTTGTGCCTAGGTGAGTTAGGGTTTTTATTGGTGCGCAGCCGAGCTAGGTCTTTTGTTAGTGCTTAGGCATACTAGGACTTCGGTGGTGCCTAGTCGTGCTAGGTTTTTTGTGCGTAGTCGAGCTAGTGTTTTTGTGCCTAAGTGTGCCAGGGGCCAAGCTACGTCTTTTGTGCCTAGGCAAGCTAAGGCTTTGTTTGTGCCTAGGCGTGCTAAGGCTTTTTACTTTCTCAAAGGCTTTTTTGAGCAAAGCATAATTAGAGGAGAAGATCCTGAATTGCTAGCAAAATAGAGCATAAAACTACAGGGTAAAGAGCAAGACAGTGGTAACATGACAGAATTGCCGAGTGAATCATACCTTGGCTAAGCAGAGATCAGAATGGCTGAGCAGAGGGCATGGCCTAAGAGGGATAAGAATGGCCAAGCAGGCTCAGAGGAATATGGCATGCATTGCATGTATAGTTTTAAAAAGCGGCCGTTAGTCCATTACCGTTACGTAATGCCATTACGTAACGGTTTTGGTGGCTCCCCATTACCTGCTATAGTCGATTTTTCAATGTGAACAAAATTCCCAAGTGTAACAGGCGTAACGGTAGTGTAACGGCACTGTTACGACCATTACAACTTGTGTAACGAAAATTTTAGCACGTGAAATTTTTTATTTTGTTTTCTGCAAGAACGAACCCCAAGTTTTTTATTATTTTCAACGTATAATTATTCGTAGTAGCTCAACAGACCAAAGATTACTTGGGCATTGTGAGATTTGCCTCAGTTCTCCAGAATTTCACAACAATCGGCTAATTTAGCTCTTCGTTTTTAATTTGACATGTTCATTTTTCTTCCGTTTTTTGATTAGTTCTTCAAGATTCATATTTGCTAAGAGGCGAATAGCACGTTTGATTTAAGATTCATGTTTCTTAAAGATACAATTTTGATTTTTTTTATGCTCAGGGCAATGGATAGAAAACAAATAATGTCGAGTTTT
The DNA here is from genome assembly GCA_032270985.1 of Heliamphora pulchella. Lineage (NCBI taxonomy): Eukaryota > Viridiplantae > Streptophyta > Magnoliopsida > Ericales > Sarraceniaceae > Heliamphora > Heliamphora pulchella. The sequence goes on from JAULJZ010153362.1 coordinate 25,130, forward strand.
CAATAGCTCTAAGTGTTTTGTTTTTAAGAAATTGTCATACTTGTTTACATCCCAAAAAAAAAATTGTTAAAAAATTAAGATTCTACACAAATTAAAGATCAAACAACAATATAAAATTTGAAATAGTGAATTTGAAATTTAAATTTAAACAAATTAAATAATGTGCTTTAATATATACAATATTTTATAGCTATTAAAATTTTAAATGACATCCAAGTTATGCATTATAATTTAGCTCTCGTTTGAAAAACCGGCTTGAAACTGGCTTTTTGGGCTTTTTAGCTTAAAGTCAAAAAAGCCAAAAAGCCAAAAAGTCTCGTTTTTCAATCCTCAACTTTTACCCTATTGGTATTTTGGCTTTTTGACTTTTTTTATAACAATTTTTAATTTTACTCTTTTATATATAAAATTAAACAAATTCCAACCCAACAACCATACCACAATTCGGTCAATTTCATAGGTGGCTTATTTGGCTTTTTTATGGCTTTTTTAGTGACTGTTTTGCCAACCAAACGAATTCTTGACTTTTTGTCTTAAAGTGGCTTAAAGTTAAAAAGTCGGCTTAAAACCAAGTTGTCAAACGAATACTTATAATGCATAAATTCATTAACTATTGCATAAAAATGATTAAAACTGCTTATTAAAAATAGACTATCTAGTAAAAAAGTTAGAATACATGTTGAATTATATCTAGAAAGTAAATAAAATTTATCAAAAATTATTTTAAACTCCAATAAATGTACGTTTAGAATAAAAACATGTGAATGGATTATTTTTATTAATTTATGTAAAAAACAAAAAAACTCAGGGCACCGGTTGTCACTACCATTATGCTACGACAATTATGCTATGAAACTGTTTCATCGCTACCTTTACCATTATGACAACTGCTACCGCTATTTAAAACTATAGCTGCATGGCCAAACAGTATCCTTCTGGTACGTCACTTTTAATTTCTTAGCAAAGAGTCAAGAGATGTAAAAAGTGTCGAATGATGTGATTTTAGTCTTTATTGTTGAACTACGGCGTTTCCCACATACAGGCCAATTGTGAGGACCAAAAAACTCTCTCATGAAGATGGAAAAGAGAGCCCAACAAGAAAAATGATAATGCCTCCATCATGCTCGGTTCACCGAGTTCCTGCCAAAGAAGTCTTGGGCCACCGGCAATCAAAAAGTCCTCTGATGCCTAAGTTAGAGAAGATGTGGAGCAAAAATGCTATGAAGTAAATAGAGGGTTTTTGTTACCTAACTCCATTCCGTGGGAGAATTTTCTATTTATAAGAGAGTTTTTTTTTTTTTTACATATAAGTATTTATAAGAGAATTTTAGAAGTTGAGTTTTGTTGTTATCATGTAGTACTGTCCAAACAGTCACACCTTAGACCCATGATGGCTGGGTCGATTGTTGGGTTTGACTTTGTCAGAAGTTAGTAATACCAACCCCTAGCGGTCTCGTGACGATCTTTTCCCTTTACGATATTTTACCATACTATTATTACATGTAAACACCTAACTTTGTGCGAACGAAGCCGGCTAACATTGTAACTGCATCAGTTTTTATTTCAAAAACTTTGCAGTTCCTCTCTTCCTCCCTCTTTCCCTGTGCATACCTTTGAAACCCTAATTCTCACATTTGTTTTATTCTAAATCAACTTATTTCTTGCAATAAGTTGAGCATCGCGCCCTAAAATTGAGTACATGTATAATAAATGTAGGAACCAATTCATGTATTAACCCTTTGCATTATCCAAAGGCACCCTGTTAATAAGAACCCATTTATCAAAGATGCGAACCAATTTAAGAAACTGATCACCCAGTTACCAACAGAGAACAAAATCAAACCGTTAAACCATTCAAATTCACATCATCACTGAGTGTTTCCAAAAATATATGATATGAAACACTTCAATTTTCTCTTGATCTTCTTTTGGCAACAAATTTTATCTTGCTCTGTTTCTAACAATTTGGATGATAGAGGAAACAACACCACAAAACCAAAAACAAGAAATAAACTTAGCTGGAACAGAATCAGGAGAACATACCTAAAAAGCACAAGAGGTTGGGCAAACAGAGAAAGAGATAGAGATTAGCGTTAGGGTTTTGAATCAAGAGGGGGTTTGGTGAGAAGACAGACAGACGGCGAGCGAGAGCTGAGCTTGGTGGCACTGGGAGCGCTTCAGAGCGGTGCCGCCGCTGGAACAGAGGCTGCGGACGGCCTCCGACTCGGTGGGGCAGGCCACCGCCACCAGGCAGTCCGCCAGCGCGCGGTTCAGGTGGCGGCACGCCGCCTCACGCGGCGGACCCTCCGGAACACGACGGTGGCACTCGCAGAGCGCCCGGTGCAGCCGCTCGCACCGGCCCCAGCTCCCCCCTTGGCTTCCTGCTGACATGTCGGTGGGCCCCCTTCACGCATTTGAATCCGATGGATAGTACCCGCGTCCAAGATCACACGATGTTAATAACACCCTAACGCCGTTATAAAAGGTCAAAAGGAATGGATCGGGCCGGTCAGCTACAAATGGACCCGCTTTAACCCCTAAGTCGTATCAATTCGTACTAACCCACGCGATTCACGCGCGTTAGTAGGTTAGATTGAGCTTATGTTAGGAATAAAAAGCTAAGTAGTTTTTTTTAAAAACATTTTTTGCGGTTTTTTTGAATATTTTTTATATTGTGATTTAAATTTCTTATTTTTTTGGTTTCTTATAATGAGAAAATTCTAAAAAATATGCTAGTTATGGCCAAATTTTAAAAAGTTCATAAAAAATATAAAAAAGCCAAAAAAAGCATGCTAAGTTGTCTTTTTCGTATTATATGAATTTTTTTTAGGATTTGATTAAAAAAAATATTTTTCTATTTCCTCACAGGAATTTAGAAGTACACTTATTTGAGTTAATGGTGAAAAAAAAAATTTTAAAGATAAAAAAAAATCATGAAAAAAAATTAGTCCAAATACAAACTAAGTGAATTAAATAAAAAAATGAAAAAAAATAAATTAATTATGTGTTATATTATTTGAAGTCGTCGCGCTCAAGTTTTTACCTCATGCGTCGCTCGTGCATACACGGATTTATAAATCGATAGCTTAATATGAGAAAATTTTTAAATAAGTGGACATTTATAATTGGGTATATTTGTGTAAGGTTCATAATTTATATTTCATATAATATTAGGTCTAATAAAAAATATTTTAACTCTTAAAGTATATTGTGTAAAATTGGACCAAAATACCCTTATTATAATACTCATCATTTAAAAGCATAAATTTATATATATAATTCTAACAAATTTTTTGGAACTTTGCAACTAAACAAACAACAGAGATCTTCAAGATTTCGTAAAGCCTGTGGTGATGTGGAAGCCTCCAATGCAAGGTGCTTATAAGAGGATGGCAGTACAGCTGCCAAGAATAAAGTGCCTGGCAAATTATCGAAGAATGGGAAGGGAAGCTAATTACAGCCTCAGTTTAATCTTAAAATAGATAAATTTATACCAAATAGATAAATTTATTTATTTGCATAGTAATTGCAAATAAATAAATTGTTATGTAAAATAGATAAATTTATCTATTTGCTATAACAAACAGAAAAAATAGATTAATTTATGCAAAATAAATAAATTTATCTGTTTACATTTCAATTACGATACGAATACATAAATTTATTTATTTTGTATAATAAATATAACTGATAAATATCTTAAAATAAATAAATTTATCTATTTATAAATTTATCCATTACTTTAATTTATTTGTTAGGCGACGAAATTTATCTATTGAATTATCTGTTGGGCGAGGGAGGCTTCGAAAAGGTTTTCAAGGGATGAAGACTTAGCCTGTATTTGGATTAGTTTTTTTTAGTTGTTTTTAAGTTTTTTGATTTTTTATAAAAAAGTAGATGTCAAATCATGTAAAAAAGTGAAAAAAAAGCTTAATAAATCAAATCAATTGACTTTTTTTATTTTTAAATCAAAAATTTACAAAAATAAGCTAACCCAAACACGGGCTTATGCGCAGTCCAAGGTCAGTGTCGGGATTACCACAGCCGTCAAGAAATTTATCTAATCCTAACAGCATGCAAGGGCTCCAGTGGCAAGTGATTCAATCAATCAATTGACTCTTCAACTTGAGATTAGCTGAGATTTGAGAGCCAGTTCCATGTGCCATCTCTCTCTCTCTCTCTCTCTCTCTCCCTCTCTCCCTCTCTCCCTCTCCTGTATTTCACTTCATTTTCTTCCTTTTATCTCTTGTGCAATCAATGTAAGGACGCTTTTGATCATAAAATTGTCAAATATTAAATTAT
>JAULJZ010153372.1:0-29431 GCA_032270985.1 Heliamphora pulchella
TGTTTAGAACGGCATGTTTATGCGGGGATTTGGTTTAGTTTCTTCATTGTTTTTTTTTACCCAGCGATGACCGCTCGAACGGTGGCCTGCCCGCTCACGCAGCGGTGTGGCAGAGATGTATGTCGATAAGGGTCCGCTCGAGCAGTGGAGGCCTGATGCTAAATCAATAAAACTTGCCTTGCCTTGGTTTGTTAGCCAAAAATATCTTTTCCAAGTTTATATTCTCTCTCTACACAAACCTCTACCTTCTCTCTAGCTTTTGGGAGGACCCGGACTTAGTTTTTGGCGATTGGATAGCAGATCCTTGATTTTCGTGCAGAGGGCTTCGTGTTTATCCGGACGAAATCTCATTTCGTCGAAGTTCGATTTTTAAGTTTCGAGTTTTTAACTCAACGAGATAGGATCCTAGACTATGTTGTCTTTAAAGGGTACTGCGTGCAGTTATACACTTTTCTGCCGGTTTAAATGTCATATTTTATGTTTAAACCATGTTGTTCGAATAAAAAGCATGTTTTGTGTGTTTTTTTAGTTTATTACATGATATGAACTTGTGGATATCCGTGATTTTTAAAAAGAAGGTTTTAAAAATAGAGCATTTATGAAAATCTTAAAAATCGTGTTTTGGAGGTTTGGAGCTAACCATCGGGGTTGAGTCTCAAATTTGAAACGTTTTGATAGAGACGGTGGAAACATTTTGAAAATGTTGTTCGATCTCCACGATTGATGGATGATGTGGCAGTTGGCCATTGGATCTTTTATACATGATTAATGTATAATTGTTTGAAATGTTTTCGTAGTCGAGTTACGGGTTTATTTTTAAATGATTCTATAGATGTATCGGGATAGCGGGTGTATTGGGCCACCATTGCTCCTCGGTGAAAGTCTAGAAACCTGCGCAAGCTGGTACTTTGTTCCTTCGGGTTAGTCCCTGTAAAGAAGTGGTGGGTTCTTTGTTTCCCTCGGTTGTAGCCCGTAAATGAAGTGGTTTATATTGTTGTGACTCTGTATAGAATTTGTCATTATCTAGTAGGTCTTAAATGATTCAGGACTAGGTAATGAGTAGGAATCTGTAGTTGTTGTCTTTGTCCATTATGTGACAGAGTCGGTACATAGGAATCATTTTCTCTGTTGTGTGATTCGACTGAAAAAAATAACGTTTTGTTACTGTTTTTCTTTAAGGATGGAAAACCATTTTGAGACTCGTGTAAGTCTGATGAAAAACTTAAGATTTTATAAAGTAAAACCGTTTGAGGCTCATGTGGTTGAGTCAACTTTATGCATGTGATTGCATATCCTATTTTACTGCATCATAGTATGTTTCTATTGGATTTCGGCTCACGTAGTTGGATTTGTTAAAGCCTTTTTCAAGTATTGATGATCATGAGGAGTTGATCTAGAGGTGCCCGTAGTGGCGGAAGACCTTGTATAGTTTTCTTTTTTGTTATGAAAACATGTAGTCCTACTTGTGTTACCTGTTTCTGGAGGCGTGTTTTGTAAGTCTTGAGGTGATATATTATGCATGTATGGGAAAGTATGTATGTTGTACTGAGAGACGAACCTTGGGACTCTTTTTAATTCCAAATGCTGTATTTTGATTGACTGTTTTACAAGTAAAAACCTATCCTTTTTTTTTTTTATAAATGGTGATTCAGTGTGCTTTTCACGTGACCCTAGATTTTGGAGCATGATAACTTGGTATCAGAGCTCTGGGTTCGAATACCTAAGAGTCATGGAAAGTGGATGCATCACCTGGTGAGAATGATTGCGTGTGTTTGATTGCATGTGTTTAAGTATTTTTATAATATAAGCATGATAGCTTGTTAGCGTGTGTATACGTGAGTATGGAGGTTGGATCTTAGGATTGATTAGTCTTGTCTTAGGGCGTTTGGGTTAACAAATTTGGATGCCAAGTTAGAAATGCGTTTGGCCGACATGTTTTCTAACATGGAATCTAAGTAGGTTATCCAAATTGACACGTCTTTCTTGTCAGTTCTGCTTGATATGTATGATGTGTTTACATACTCTTGGTGTGTTAGCATGATTGTGTGTGTCATGTTTTTATGATAGTTAGTAATAACATGATGCATGAAAGCTTAGGTTGCTATGTTGCTTTCGTAAAGAGTTATGTCCACGCGGGGAGGACGAGGCCATGATCGAGGCTGTGGTCGTGGTTTAGGCCGAAGGGATGTTCCAGTCCCAGATGTTGGGGATGCTAATGCTCCCTAAGGACTTGTTGACGGGGTAGACATGCTGCGTGAGATGGTAGGCTCCATCCGACAGCTGGCCAAGATCGCTAGGGGAAATGAGAGCGTACCCGAATCGAGGGCGACAGTCACAATGCGCGAGTTTCGACGTCTTGACCCTCCTACCTTTCCCAGGGATCCCAACACCACGGTAGCCACAAAATGGCTAGAGCTGGTGACCAGGATTCTAGATACGTTTCAAATAGTGGAGGATGATCTGAGAGTTACGTTCGCTGCATTTTAGTTGAGCGGAGGTGCCCATGAACGGTGGATGTTTGCCAGGACTACAGTGAGAGGCACTTGGGAGGCTTTCACAAAGGTATTTTTGGAGAAGTACTTTCCTGAGGCCTCGAGAAATCGGTACCAGGAGGACTTCCTTTTCCTTACTCAGGGGACGATGATAGTGGTCCAGTACGAGGCCAAGTTTACCAACCTGTCCCGGTTTGCACATGATATTGTGGCGACAGAGGAGTTTCGTGCAAAAAGATTCGAAAGGGGTTTGAGGCCCGCAATCCGAGATAGAGTGGCGGCATTTAGGATTCGCATCTTTACAAACTTGGTGGAGACAGCCATCACCATGGAAGATACCCTGAACGAGACACGCAGGGTTAGGGAGAGTTGGAGCCAGCATGGTGGAGGAGATGCACAGTTCCAGGGGCGCGGTAAAAAGCGCCAGAGGTCGTCTGACCCGAGTTCTCATCCTACGGGATCGTATCAGCCGTAGTTTTCTACACCTCCACCTTCAGTGGCCTCAACAGGAAGACCGAAGCAGAGAGAGTTCACTTGTTATCGATGCAGATAGCCAGGGTATCATGCGACGGAGTGCTCGCAGAAGGGCCAGGTTCAGAGTTCAGCGCCTGTTCACTCGTAGGGGAGAGAGCCTCCAGTATATTTTGGGTGCGGTCAGTCTGGTCACATTTGTAAGCACTATTCCCGATGAGGGAGTGTTTAGAGTACGACAGGAACACCGGTTGTTCCATCTGCACAAGGACAACATATTTATTAGCAGCCTAGGGCTCAGAGGTCTAGGTTTGCGGAAGGGAGTGCCTCAGTACAGTCTGTGAGGTAGTCGACGGCCTAGGGTTACAGTGGACAGGCTAGAGCACCGCAAGGCAGAGCATACGTCTTCACTGATCCCAGTGCTTCCAATGCACCGGTCGTGCCCGATGCTGCAGCTACTCCATCCATGATCAGAGGTACTCTCTTAGTATATAGATCATGGGGCCAGTGTTTTTATCGACACAAGAGCATTGCATTATTTTATTTTCTCTACTTTTGCATCTGTATTGGGGTTGGAGACATACTCATTGGGTAGCGTGTTGAGCATAGAGACCCCAGTCAATGGGATTGTGGTGTTGAGTCGAGTTTGTAGATCCTACGAGTTTGAGGTCACCCGTCGTTATTTAGAGTTTGATTTCATCATTCGAGACATGACTACGTTTGACGTCATCCTAGGGATGAACTGGCTGACCACCTATCGTGCCTTTATAGATTGCGATCGACGGAGGGTAGCGATTTGTACGCCTGATGGTGATTATTTTTGTTTTATGGGCGATCGAGACGAGGGTTTGGTGACTATGCCCGATGTTGCTCGAAATTGAGGAAATTTGGATTTTCTCTTTTCTGCTCTCTTGTTGGATGAGATGGTTGCGATTCGAGGGGAGTTTCTTCCAGTGGTTTGTGATTACCTAGATGTCTTTCCTGACGATCTGTTTGAGTTGCCACCAAGTCGTGAGGTAGAATTTTCTATTAATCTGTTCTGAGAGCTGCTCCCATTTCTTTGCCATCTTACTGCTTTGCACCGACTGAGTTACGAGAACTCAAGATACAACTTCAGGAGTTGCTTGATAAGGGGTTTGTATGTCCGAGTACGTCGTTGTGGGAAACTCCAACTCTTTTTGCTAAGAAGAAGGATGGGTCCTTGAGGTTGTGTATTGACTACCGGAAGCTAAATCAGGTAACGGTGAAGAACAAGTATCCTATACCGAGGATTGATGACTTGTTCGATCAGCTAAAAGGGTCGAGTTGCTTCTCGAAGATTGACTTAAGGTCAGGATACCACATGTTGAGGATTAGGGGCGAGGACATAGCGAAGAACACCTTTCAGACTCGTTATGGTCACTATGAGTTTTTGGTTATGCTGTTCGATTTGACGAACGCTCCTGCGACATTTATGGGTTTGATGAACCGTATCATCCATCCGTATCTGGACAGCTTTGTGGTTGTGTTTGTGGATGACATTCTTATCTATTCACCCACGAGAGAGATGCATGAAGAACACCTGCGTATTGTTCTACAGATTTTGAGAAAGCATCACTTATATACGATGTTTGAGAAGTGCGAGTTTTGGATGTCCAAAGTAAGATTTCTTAGACACGTGGTGTCGAAAGATGGAGTGTCAGTGGATTCTTCGAAGACTGATGCAGTGATGGAATGGGAACAACTGAAGAATGTATTTGAGATTCGCAGCTTTCTGGGTTTGGCAGGCTACTACCGGCAGTTCGTAAAGGATTTTTCTAGACTTGCCGCGCAGATGATGCGTCTTACACGAAAGGGAGTTATGTTTGTTTGGAACGAGCCCTATGAGTTGGCATTCCAAGAGTTGAAGATGAGGTTGACTAGTGCACCCGTGTTGATTATTCCAGAATGAGGTTTGGGTTACACAGTGTATTGTGATGCGTCATATGATGGTCTGGGTTGTGTTCTAATGCAGGGAGGTAAGGTTGTGGTTTACGGATCTCGGCAGTTGAAGACCCATGGGAAGAACTATTTGACACATGATCTAGAGTTGGCAGCCATGGTCTTTGCCTTGAAGACATGGTGGCACTATCTTTATGGTGAGCACTTTGAGATTTTCTTCGATCACAAGGGTTTGAAATACTTCTTTTCGCAGAAAGACCTGAATCTACGCCAACGACAGTGGATGGAGTTGTTGGAAGACTATGACTTTGACTTGTCGTACCATCCGGGGAAGGCCAATGTCGTGGTCGATGGTCTTAGTCGGAGATCTCATGATTCGTTAGTTTCCATGACTATACGAGAATGGGGCATGCTTGGAGAGGTTGAGGAGTTTAATCTATGTCTCGGGGAGACAAGAGAAGGAGCGACATTATTTTCAGTAGCTTCACGACCTGCGTTAGTTGCACGTGTGCTAGAGGTTCAACAGATAGATCAGGAGGCTCAGATATTACGGAATGGTATTGCTAGTGGAAATGACACTACGGAATGGATTATGAGCCCAAATCAGAGTTTGAGGCGGGTTTGGAGATTATTTGTACCAGATTCGTGCCGTGCCGATGTATTACATGATTCTCATCATTCTTGTTTTGCAGTGCATCATGATCTGCGCCGTCAGTTCTGGTGGAAGGGAATGAAGAGGGATGTGATTCAGTTCGTTTCTCGGTGCGTTACTTATCAGCAGGTAAAGGCAAAATATCAAAGACCAGCAGGGTTATTACAGCCGTTGCCGATATCAGAATGGAAGTGGGAGAACATTACGATGGACTTTGTATTGGTACTTCCTCGATTACCTAAGTAACACGACGCTATTTGGGTTGTAGTTGATAGGCTGACGAAATCTGCATACTTTCTTCCCATTTGCGTGAAGGATTCGGTGGACAGACTGGGTAGGTTATATGTCCGCGAGATAGTTCGGCTACACGGAGTACCTGTGTCTATGTTTCTGATCGAGACCCGCACTTTACATCACGCTTTTGGCATAGTCTTCAGGTAGCTTTGGGGGCGAGCTTGACGTTCAAAACTGCTTTTCACCCGCAGACGAACCGTCAGTCCGAGCATTCCATCCAGATTTTGGAGGATATGTTGAGGGTTTGTGTACTTAATTTTCGGGGTTCTTGGGAAGATTATCTACCGTTGGCAGAGTTTGCATACAACAACAGTTATCAGTCTAGTATTAGGATGGCACCATATGAGGCTTTGTACGGTAGGCCGTGTAGGTCACCGATGTGTTGGACAAATGTGGGAGAGACCACAATTTTGGGACCCGACTTGGTGCGGGAGACGACAGAGAAGATCGCCGTGATTCACCAACGTCTAGTGACAACTTAGAGTCGTCAGAAGAACTATGCTGATCAGAGAAGGAGACCTTTGTAGTTTGTAGTGGGGAACCACGTGTTTTTGAAAGTCTCGCGCACGTAAAGGAGTGATGAGGTTTGGCCGTTGCAGGAAGTCATCACCACATTTTATTGGGCAGTTTGAGATCCTTGAAAGGATTAGGAAGGTGGCATATCGTCTAGCTTTATCACCTCAGTTGGCATCTGTACACAATGCGTTTTACATTTCCATGCTTCGGAAGTATGAGCTTGACCCGTCTCATGTACTGAATTGGGCTGAGTTGCAGGTGGATGAGGATGTTACTTATGAAGAGCGACTTGTGAAGATTCTGAATACGAAGGTGCAAGTGTTAAGAGGGAGGACCATTGCTTATATCAAGGTTCTATGGCTTCATCATGGTGTTAAGGAAGTGACGTGGGAGCTTGAGTCAGGGGTTCAGGATAGATAACTGAAGTTGTTTGCTTCGTGACCTTGTAGTGAATTTTGGGAGCGAAATTTCTTAAAGGGGAGAGTTGTGAGACCCGATTTTATTTTTTTTGGTTATATATATATATATATATTCGATGTGTTGGTTTATGCATTCTCGTTGTTTAGAACGGCATGTTTATGCGGGGGTGTGGTTTAGTTTCTTCGTTGTTTTTTTTTACCCAGCGATAATCGCTCGATCGGTGGCCTGTCCGCTCGAGCGGCGGTGTGGCAGGGATGTATGTCGGTAGGGGTCCATTCGAGCGGTACCGGTTCGCTCGAGCAGTGGAAGCCTGGCGTGAAAATCTATAAAACCCGCCTTGCCTTGGTTTTTGAGTCAAAAATATCTTTTTCAAGTCTATCTTCTCTCTACACAAACCTCTACCTTCTTTCTAGCTTTTGGGAGGATTTGGACTTAGTTTTTAGCGATTGGATAGCAGATCCTTGATTTTCGTACTAAGTGCTTTGTGTTCATCCGGACAGAATCTCGTTTCGACAAAGTTCAATTTTCAAGTTTCGAGTTTTTAACTCAATGAGGTAGGATCCTAGACTATGTTGTCTTTAAAGGGTACTACGTGCAGTTATACGCTTTTCTGTTGGTTGAAAATGCTTTAAATGTCGTATTTTATATTTAAACCATGTTGTTTGGATAAAAAGCATGTTTGGTGCTGTTTTTTGTTTATTACATGATATGAACTTGTGGATGTCCGTGATTTTCAAAAAGATGATTTTGAAAACGAAAGATTTATGAATATCTTAAAAATCGTGTTTTGGAGGTTTAGAGCTAACTCACGGGGTTGAGTCTTAGATTTGAAACGTTTTGATAGAAATGGTGGAAATATTTTGAAAATGTTGTTTGATCTCCATGATTGATAGATGATGTGGCGGTTGGCCATTGGGTCTTTTATACATGATTAATGTATAATTGTTTGAAATGTTTTCAGAGTCAAGGTACGGGTTGATTTTTAAATGATTCTATAGATGTGCCGGAATAGCGGGTGTATTAGGCCACCATTGCTCCTCGGTGAAAATTCGAAAACTTGCACAAGTAGGTACTTTGTTCCTTTAGGTTAGTCCCCGTAAAGAAGTGGTGGGTGCTTTGTTTCCCTCGGTTGTAGCCCGAAAATGAAGTGGTTTACATTGTTGTGACTTCGTATTGAACTTGTCATTACCTAGCAGGTCTTAAATGATTCAGGACTAAGTAATGGGCATGAATCTATAGTTGTTGCCTTTGTTCATGATGTGACAGAGTCGGTACATAAGAATAATTTTCTCAGCTGTGTGATCCGAGTGAAAAAAAAAAAAACGTTTTGTTACTGTTTTTCTTCAACTGTTAAACGTTGTTTGCATTGTTGAAATACGTGATTTTAAGGATGGAAAACTATTTTGTGACTCGTGTAAATCGTTTGATGGAAAACTTAGAATTTTATGAAATATAACCGTTTTAGGCTCATGTGGTTGAGTCAACTTTATACCATGTGACTGTATATCCTACTTTACTGCATCATAGTCTGTTTCTATTGGGTTTCGGCTCATGTAGTAAGATTTGTTAAAACATTTTTAAGGTGTTGATGATCACGAGGAGTTAATCTAAAGGTGCCTGTAGTGGCGAAAGTCCTTGTATAGTTTTCATTTTTGTTATGAAAACAGGCAGGCTTACATGTGTTGCCTGTTTTTTGAGGCGTATTTTGTAAACCTTGATGCGATATATCATGCATGTACGGGAAAGTATGTATGTTATACTGAGAAACGAACGTTGGGACTCTTTTTAATTTTAAATGCTGTATTTTGGTTGATTGTTTTACGAGTAAAAAGCTATTTTTTTTTATATAAAATAGTGGTTCGGTGAGTTTCTCACGTGATCCTGGATTTTAAGGCGTGACAATTACTATTATGAATCATGCTAAAGGAAGTTTAGTTGACTTTAATTACTAAATATATCATGATAAAAAAATTCAATATTGACACTTTTAAATATAAAATTTATCATTTTTATAAATATTAATATACTATTACATATGTATCAATATAATATAATTTATATTATATTAAAAAAAATCTTACAATTTTCATTTTCTCTGCTCTATTACAAACTAGCTCTCCTCTGCAATTAAAATACTAATGTCTTTTATTTTAAATTCAAACCTCTCTCTCTCTCTCCCTCTCTCTCTCTCTCTCTCTCTCTATATATATATATATATATATATATACATATTATACTTATTATTTTTTATATTTTTATTAAAAATATATTTTTAATATGTGTGTATACATATTGCTAAAAAATTATAGTTAATTTATATATTTTGTAGTTTATGTATACATATATACTTTTTAATTTTTTTATTGAAATTAAGAGTGAGCTAAATAAAAATCATCAGCGATATTAAGAGTTTACAAATGAGATTATTAAATTTTTATTGCGTTGTTATTCTTATAATTTAAGATTTTATTTATTATAAAATTAATTTTACAATTACATTAGATTCAAAATACTTTTAAATACGAATAATATATTGCTTTTTTTAATAAGTAGAAAATATGACAAGCATGAGTATATTTGAGATCCTTTTGTAAAACAAAATAGTACGTGAATTGACTTATGTTAGATCTATTAATAGCATTTTAGAGCATGCTTCGTACCTACACACACTGGACACATAAAATGCCTATGTAATTGCTTAAATTTAACTTATGCAACTTTCTATTGTCATGACCGTAATCTTTTGTAATTATTCATGATGGCCACTATATATTTTCTTCATGGCCATGAGCTTTCCTTCATATTTTTTCACAGTCGCAATATTTGGTTGCCACAATCAAGAACTTCTTATTAAGACCAGCAGTTTTAAAATCATGTTTGAATTTTATGTTACATCTGCTTGATATTATATATACCATGTTTAGAGACCCATGATGTTTGCGAAATGATAGCTAGTTGATCCTGTTTTAATAAAATAAACTATGATTTTTGTTAAATGATAGGTTCTGCGTATTCTGTCTATTTGAACTCATCTGGACACTGTGCATTGAAAATCTATTTAGGCTTTCTACAAGGTCACGGTTGCAACCTTTGGTTGCTACGGTTGTGATCTTTTCTTCTTGTTTGTGACGGTCACGACCTTCGGTTGTCATGGCCATAAATTTTATGTTGATCCTGTATTACAAATCATGTTCCAAAATATTTTTTTGCCTCTGTTTTAAACCTATATGCAGCATGTTAAAAAAAACTATTCAGCATGTCCCCTTTGGATTTTTGTCCTTTTTTTGATAAGATTTTTAGTTCCTTTTTGCATGTTTTAATTTGCTTTTGTTCAAACAATAAATGCAATATGTTTAGATATGAGAACCACATTGCATAACCTGTAGGATCTTTCCTTCCTTAGATAGTATTTTGTTTTTTTGTTTGCTTTTGTATGAACTTTCTTTAATCTCCTGTTCTGTATTTGTTATTTTTGAAAATTTTAAAACAAGAACCAATAATGATAAAGTAGAGGCCAACTTAACGGTTGGGCGAAAAGGTTGCCTACCACCTTCACTTGTTGTATCATAGCACTCGGACCCTCTTTTCTCTTGTAATGTTCAAATGACTTGTGATCTATTTTTTGTTTTTCTTAGTTTTTTTGAAAAATCAAATAGGAACTCCATTTTTCACACGTGTTTAGATATCTTGAATTTTTCATTATAAAAAAAATATTTTCTTTCAAAAAAAAAAGAGATATCTAGCACCTCATTTTCAAAGCCAAAACAAAACACCCTCACCAAGTCATTACCCTTTCAAGATAGTGAATGACAAGCCCAAGATATCATATTATGGAAGGATTCTTGTAATTTAGCCATTCAATTATTAGATGCTACCAAATGATGAGTCATGATATAACTAAGGAATCAAACTCCTAATTATGGACTCTAGAAAGATTATTGTAATTTAGCCATTCAACGATAAGATGCTATCTAATGGTGAGTCATGATATAACTAAGGAATCAAACTCCTAATTATGGGCGCTCATTATTTTATTTTAGCCAACAAAAAATAATACAAAAAGCAAACATTTAACATTTCTAGAAAGTTAGTTTTTTGGATAAATTACACTTAAATCTCCTGCATTTCTATCATATATTACTGTTTACCTTTTTATTATTAGAAATTATACTGCACCCTGACAGATAACACTGTTAACAGCAAGACCAAAAAGACCATTAACACCCTTAATAAAATTACTGCTGCCATCCCAATCTCTTCTTCCCAACCCCTCTCCACCCACTTAGTCCTCTACTTGCTTATACCCTCACCACCACACCAACGACCTCAACCCCCATGGCCCCACCGGCGACCCCAACCCCTAGCGACCACAAGCCCCACCGCCCCCTTTTGATCATCGCCAATCCTTGGCATATACATACATACATACACATATACATACATACACATGCACACATATACATACATACACATACCACCATTCAAAACCAGCACTGCATTTACATACACACATGTATCTAATTAAGGATTTTGATTACAAAGAGGAGGATCTTCAATCACGTCGCGGTGGGTCATTTGATTACAAAGAGGAGGATCTCCAACCAACACATACACATATCAAATCTCAATAAGCAAACTAAGAGAGAGAGAGAGATAGAGAGCGAGAGAGAGAGAGTGACGTTAGAAACAGTGGTTTTCCAATAAGACCCATTCAGTTATGGCTACAAAGATTTGTACGGCGTGGGGGGCATCGGAGTTGGCTGTAGCTATAGCCATGGTTTTGAAGAAGAAGATCAGAAGCTTTACTACTCTAAAACTCTCGACAAAAGCTCAGAACAAGGTAGAGGGAAAGAGTGGGAGACAAATTATTCTTCCTCCGAGAATTGAACCGTCGTCCCTATTCTTTCTCTCATATGCCTTAATCGCCGTTGTACGTATAGTTCCGTCAATTGTTGCAACTGAAACACCTCCCAAATGCAACAAGTCATGCGGCGTTGGTCCGGCCAAACACCTTCAACCGGTCGTGCGGCGTCGTCCCTATTCTTTCTCTCCATGCCAAAAATACCTTTTTTGATTTAAGAAACCCAAATTCGAATCCCAAAATCTTAAAACCCTAATTCAATTTAAGAAGCTTTTAATGATTTTGCAAATAGATGGATTTGTGTATTGAGTGCACAAGAAAGACGTTGGAGTTTTGTTTCGATCGTGGGTTTTGTTTGGAAAGTAGAGCAGTGAAGGAACTGGATGTTTCCAGCGGAAGTGGCGCCGGCGCTATTACTCTCTGCATTCCTTCGTTGAACTGGAGTGATTCACTCTGATTTCTTCGCTGAACTGGAGTGATTCACTTTGATTTCTTCAATTTTCCATCCGCATATCGAAGATTTAAACTTGCTCCATAAAAAGGCGCAAACTACTTTGAATAAAAAAACCAAAAAATTCAACCAAACTCATAATTGAGAATTCCCGATTAGAGGAGAAGAGAATTAGAGAGAGTGAGCAAATAAGGAGAATGGTAGATTAGTCATTTTTAATTATTTTTTCGATGACATCATGTTTTTCTGTTAAATTAACTTACTGATGACTATCGAAGATGGAAAAATGTTACCAATTTTATAAAGTAAGAGAGTGCAGTATAATTTTTAAGAATCATGGAATAGAACGCGATATATGATAAGAATGTAGGGGTTTAAGTGTAATTTATCATAATTTTTTTTGCATTTTTTGCTAAGAAGAACATGTCTATAAACATCCCGAATAATTTAATTCTTTTTTGAATGAAATAATTATAATACTTTAATTTTAAAATTAATTATATTATTAAAAAATAAAAAATATTATGCAAATATCCCAAACAGTATAGGCTCTGTTTGTATTAAATCTCATAATTTTTCTTATTTTTGTTTTTTTGATTTTTGATTTTGATTTTTGATTTTTTGATAGAATCTTTTAATTTTTTTAATTGTCCGTATGAAATGAACTGAAAAAGTAAAAAAATTTGATCAAAACATGAAAAAATTTCAACTTGTCTCGGCGAGAAACTTGAAATGTATAATAATTTAATTAAATGATAAAAAAAATTTACCAAAAACAAAAATAAACAAAATAAAATAAGCAAATAAGTAATTATTCTAAACATAGCCTATAGCTTTAAAGCAAAAAATAAGGACATATTAGTCTTGTTGGCATCTCCAAAAAGCTAATTTATTTCGGTAAAAAAGTTGACTTTTAAGTTATAGCTTTTGTGAAATATTTAAAAACTTACTATTTTTTTACATCTTTTTTTAAGAAAAAAATACTTCTACACATCCTAAACACTCTATTTATGGAGTAAAATGACTATAATACCCTCAATTAAACTCTATTTTTTCAAAAAAAAAGCTATGCTAATATCTTAAATGCTATAACTTAAAAGTAAAAAATTAAAATATTTTAAACATTTTAATAAATAACAAAAAAAGAGAGCTATCCTAAACAATTTATCCCACATAATCTATTTTTTCTTTTTTTATTTATTAAAAAATGCTAATTTTTTTAAAAGTCAAGTTTTGTAGACATTCCAAATAGGAGCATAGATATTTTATAAAAAGTGAATAAAAGCTATCCTAAATAAATTATTCCAAACAATCTAATATTTTTTTATAAATTAAGTATTATAAAAATCAAGCTTTTTAAACATCCCAAATAGCGACTAAGTCTTAGTTAGTTATATAATAGTGTAATTTTTTTAAAAGCATACTTTTAAAATTGTATCATTTGTTATAATTAAAAAAAAATAATTTTGTCATAAAGAACTTTTCAATTATTCAAATTTAATTTTTATTAAATCCAGAAACCTACACTAAATAAACTTTAAGGTACAAAAAATAAAAATATTAAGTATTTTAATAAAAATAAAAAATAAAAAGTAATTGCAAGCAAGATGTTCTTTATGAATAGGGCATGTTTCAGTGTATAAATCATCGCATAAGTATAGTAAATTTTATTATATATATATATATATATATAAATAATAATAATAATAATAATTTTTGAGTTTGAATTTGGTTTAAAATTTTTTTAAATTGTGCTCATAATTTTAATTATATTATTTTATACAAAACTTTATAAAAAACATATTGTAGATATTGAGATCTTATTTTTTAATAAAAAAATAGCAGCCAAGGCTCGATAAGGGTCGAGGGAGATTAAACAATATTCATAATAATAATGTCTTTACATTCTCACTCATACACGTATCCGACATTGTAGCCAACATTCTCCTCTGATAAATCTTGATAAGGGTCTTCCGTCCGTCCAGCTCGTTTTCCCTTGTCCTTTTGTTCTCCTATTCCTTCGAACTTGTTTGTTATTCCATTTCTCTCTCTCTCTCTCTCTCTCTCTCTCTCTCTATCTATCTATCTATATATATATACACACATTTCCGAAGGTGTATAAGCATTATATTTGTGTTGAATATATTCTATCTATATATATACACACATTTCCGAAGGTGTATAAGCATTATATTTGTGTTAAATATATTAGGTTTCGTTGATTGAAGTCTGAACTCTGAAGGCATTTTGATGGCGGAGAGAGAGAAAGAGTCTCAGTTTTTCATGGACAGTGGCGAAGACGATGATATAGAAGACAAAAAGATCGATGATGGCGGTGGTGGTAGTAGCAGCGACGAAGAGGTTGGTGGTGAGGAAGGTACTCAAAGATCAAGTTCTCCTTCTCTTTCGGCTTTCTCTTCTCAGCAATGGCCTCAAAGTTACAAGTACACCTCTGTCTGTCTGTCTGTGTGTGTGTGTGTGTGTGTGTGTGCCATTTTACCTTCTAATGTTCTTATAATGGTCCGTTTGGTTGCCGAGAAACAGAGGAAAACGAAAAAGAAATAGGAAAATGGAAATTTATTTAGTTATTCCTTTCGCTGCAAAAGGCCAAAAAGATACACAAAAAAAGAGACTTGAAGTCTTGAACTGTTTGCCTCAAACAGATTGTGTTGGTAGCAGGATTTTAAATATCTGTTCTTTAGATTGGTCATAGCACTGAATTTTGGACATTTGATACAGATATTTGCGAATGTATTGGTCTATACTATTTGATATCGACCATCTCACCTATACCAATTGATATGTAGGGTGTTTTTTAACTTCCACTACCGATATCTGCTAATATTTTGACCCATACTGTCTTGCCAATGTTAACGAGACCAATTCATATTTTGGTACTGCGATTTTAGAACCCTAGTTGGTAATTATAGACGTATTCCAATATTGTGATTTAGAACCCATGTTGGTAGTTATGGTAAGCATATATTAACATTCGATTTATTTTTCAATTCATTGATTTTGTTTTCTTCAGTTCTCTTTTTTGCATGATTGCAAGATTATTGAGTATAATTTTTCTTATTTCTTACTATCATGGGCGATAAAAGATCAACATAATTAAAATTGAAGGCTAGAGCCTAGGTCTAAAAGAATTATATTCGGGCTACCCTAACAGGACAACCCATAATTAGTTCGGGCCACTTCAAAAAGGAAAAAACCCATGATAACTTTGTGTCTGTTGATAAGAGGCCTTGAGCGAGATTATCGCCCAAAGGGATTCCATCCCCGCAACAAAAAGTTCGGATAAGACAGAAAGACATCTTAAATGGCGAGGGAATGCTATAACGATAAGGAAAAATCCTAGATGCCAAGGAATCAGTGGTAGAGTCACAAAAGGACTCAACTATCCAGGTATGACCCCTATAAAAGGACAAGCACCCCAAGTACAAAGGTATGCAATTCTTATTCTAGTTCTTGCTTAGAATTTCTTTTAAAGGAGTCTAACTTGAACGTTAGAGTGCTTTCTGGTCAAACCTGGCCAGAAAGCACTAACGGTGTTCTCATCCTTGCAAGAGTTAACGAGCAAGTACAAGCAAGTCTTCTGAGTTCGGTAGTAGGAGTTCGACTCTCCCTCATCATTGTTCGGTATCACTAAAATAGGCCAAGTGGTTGGCTTGGATTGTGCTAACGATTTATAACTCGCACAATTTGGCGCCGTCTGTAGGAAGACATAATCTCGAATTAAGTAAACATGAGCCAGACCCCTACCGGAGCCGCTAGAAGTTAGGCTGGGGAGCAGGAGGATGTCCCTCAATGATCAATATTCATGGTGCCAAACTAGCCACTAGGAACTAGAGCTCCACGCGAGCTCTGTCGGCACTGCGTAGGGACCTCGCATGGTGGGAGGCGGTTGTGGTATTCCACAACAAGTTCTAGAAGGGAATGCCCTTCTTCCTCCTCTTTCAGAGAGAGGGAAAGGATTGAAGAAAGGCTTGCATGAAGGGATAAAATCATCGACGATTTAGAAGAAAGAATGATGCACTAAGACAGAGAGATTGAGGAACTAAGGCAGAGGGTTTAGGGTGAAGAGGCTCAAAGGGATTCTCGTGTGAGGCAGCGAGATAGCCCAAAATAAAAGAAATCCAAACAGATTCGAGAATTTTACAGCCAAAATCATCTTCAAAGGCGAAGGCAAAAAGTGCCCAAAGAAAGCCAAAAGAGTACTCGACAAACAGAAACTCCTGAAGTAGAATCTGCTTGGATAGCCCCACTAAAAGGGGTTAGTCTCGAACAAGATGTCAACCAAGATCTTCGGTTTGGCTGGATAGAAGGATGGATGCCAGAATTCAGCAGGCTAGGGGCCGAACAGCCCATGATGTTATAAGAAAGGCCCTTCAGCAGATCTCTATCTCACCGTTAGCCGAGGAGATTGAGAATGCAGATCCACCTCGTAAGTTCACTCCACCGAAGTTCGAGATGTACGATGGTAGGACAGACCCAGTAAGTCTTATCAGACAGCATAGGCAAGTAATGACACTCTAGAGTGGGAACGATGCACTTCTTTGTCGCATGTTTTCCTCCAATCTGGGGAAATAACCATTAGTTGGTTCCACAAATTGGCACCTCACTCGGTGGTTAGTTGGAAGCAACTGGCTAAGGCTTCATTGTTAGGTTTATCATCAATAGTAGGCAGCCCAAAACCATTAATATGTTGTTATCTTCCCGGAGGAATGAAGGAGAGACTATTCGGGAATATGCTCGACGTTACTGGAAAGTTTACACTGAGATCGAGGATTGCAGCGAACAACTAGCAGTGGCATCATTCAAACTTGGATTGCCACATCAGAGCAGGCTAAGGCAATCCCTAACCAAGAAAGCAGTATTAAGTTTGTATGAACTGATGGTAAAAATAGAATTACACGCTAAGGTTGAAGAAGACATAAGCCAGGCCGAGCAAAGTGTGGCCTCTGTGAAACAGTTAGAAAGGAAAGAAAAGGGCCAGAAAGACACAAAGCCGAAGAAGGATCCCCAGGAGAAAAGGGAATCTAAGGCTTATCGAGCATTGCAGACTGCCTTCAAGGAACCCTTGCATAAGCTCATTGACTAAATCAAGGACAAGCCATACTTCCAGTGGCCACCCAAATTGATCGGCGACCCGAGTAGAAGAGATTCGAAGATGAAATGTCTCTACTACAAAGATCATGGCCATTTAAATGGTGAATGTCGAACATTCAAGAAACACTTGGAAGATTTGGTGCGAGCAGGGCATCTTTCAGAGTTTGTCAACGAAGAGAAAACAACCCTAGAAGAAAGGCCACGAACCCAAGAAAGGAGGGCCGAACCGAGAGATGCCCCTCTTGGAGTTGTAAAGGTGATACATGGTACCACGGAGCCCTTAACCCGAGCAGTAGTCCGACATTAGGTCAGAACCCTAGCTCACACGTTGCAGGTGGATGAGAGCAAATGCCGAAGAATTGATGATCGCCTCAATCAGGCGCACACACAAGGGGTCATCTTTTCGAATAATGATCTTGCAGGGGTGCAGCATCCGCACAATGATGCCCTTGTACTAACCCTTCGCATTACCGATTACGATGTAATGAGGATCCTGGTGGACCAAGGTAGTTCGGTCGACATCATGTACTATAGCCTTTACCAAAAACTTGGATTGAAGGATTCAGCACTCAAAAAATGTATGACTCTGTTGATCGGTATTGGATCAGACTCTGTATGGCTAGTAGGAAGGATCACAGTACTGGTGAAGGCAGGACCTGTAACGGGGAATAATGAGTTCCTTGTTGTCAACCAGCCCTTTTCCTACAACGCCATAGTGGGTTGGACGTGGATACATAGCTTGGAGGTTGTCCCATCTACTTACTATCAGTCCCTCAAGTTCCAAATGGGGAAAGAGGTGGTCGAGATCAAGGGGGACTAACAGGCAGCGAGACAGTGTTTTATGGCCACGATAAAAGAAAGTGAGTAGTATCCCGAAGTAAAAACCGTGGAAATCAATGACGGTCCCACCATCTATGACTACAGCTGAACAACCCAAAAGAAGGTAATTGGAGATTTGAAGAAGGTCCATGTTGGTCCGAAAGATGAAGATCGGTTATTCTTGCTCGGGTCAAGCTTGATCGAACAAGAGGAATCCAAACTAATGAAGTTCTTGAAGGAAAACAAAGAAGTCTTTGCATAGACGCCCTATGAAATGCTGGGGATTGACCCCGAAGTGATCAGCCACTGACTAAATGTAGATCCTCTAAGAAGCCGATAATGCAGAAACCTGAAGAAATGCAGTATTTGAAGGAAGCCGAAGTCATCAAGGAAGTCTACTACGAGTTGCTTAGACAATACTGTGGTGGTCAAGAAAAAGGACGAGAAGTGACGAGTATGCGTGGACTTCACCGACCTAAATAAAGCCTGCCCAAAAGATTGTTTCCCTCTTCCCGAATAGATCAATTTGTCGATTCTACGGCAGGGTATAAGAGGATATCACCTGATAGCAATATACCTCCTTGACATGGAGAAAACGACTCTCATAACTCCTCGGGGGATATTCTGTTATCGGGTGATGCCATTCGGTTTAAAGAATGAAAGGCCCACCTACCAGAGGCTAGCCACAAAAATGTTCGGGGAATTAATTGGTGACACGATAGAAGTTTATATCGACGATATGGTGGTGAAGACTAAGCATCCGAACAATCATTTAGACGACCTAAGGAAGACCTTTGAAATCCTCAAAGCTTACAAACTAAGGCTTAGCACTTCTAAGTGTGCCTTTGGTGTGAGCTATGGGAAGTTTTTAGGTTTTTTGGTAACCCACAGGGGGATAGAAGTGAACCCCGAATAGATCGCCGCTATTCAAAACCTCTAGAGCCCAAAGAATCTGAAGGAGGTACAGAAGTTAACAGGAATGCCCACGGCACTAAACCATTTCATCAACCGAGTATCTGATTGGTATCATCCGTTCTTCAAGGTGTTAAAGAGAGCCGATCAGTTTGTGTGGGATGAGGAAAGTGAATGAGTTCTTGTCGAATCAAAGACCTATCTCTCTTCTCCACCACTCTGACAATGCCGAAGAGTGGAGAGACTTTGTTCATGTACCTCACAGTATCAGAAAGGGCGGTCAGTGCTGTTCTTTCGAGGATAGAAAATAAGGTCCAGAGGCCAATCTACAATGTAAGTAAGGCTTTGCTTGACTCAGAGATAAGGTATTTACCACTAGAGAAGCTAACACTTGCACTTATCATCGTGTCAAGGAAGTTGGTGCACTACTTCAGAGCACACCCGATAAAAGTGTTTACTGAGTATCCACTTCAAGCCTTGCTACAAAAAGTTGACTTTCTGAGAAGAGTTGCAAGATGGGCAGTGGAGCTTGGGGAACATGATATATCATTTTGCCCAAGGACGGCCATCAAGGGATAGATCTTGGCCGATTTCATCGTAGAGTTTAGCCCTGAATGTCCTGACCAAGCACCACCTAAGGCAGGAGGGTAAGTCGCCGAAGAAACGGTCCCTAAAAAGATTCTCGAAGACGCTGCCATAGGAGAAGATAACAATGGAGAGTTATGGAAATTATATGTCGATGGCTCGTCCTGTAACAAAGGGGCAGGAGTTGGCATCGTCCTCTACAGCCCTAAAGGAATTCTCATAGATAGGGCAATATGGCTCAATTTTCAGGCCACAAACAATGAAGCCGAATACGAAGCTCTCTTGGCCAGATTACGAGATGTCAAAGAATTAGGAGCAAATAAAATGAAGATTTACTGTGATTCACAGCTAGTAGTGAATCAATTCAAGGGAGAGTATGTAACCAGAGATGAAAGAATGTTGGCATGTGTTAAGCAAGCTCAGGAGCTGGCCAAGGACATCTCATGCATTGAGATAACTCAACTTTCTTCGAAGGAAAATTGCCATGCTTGCTCCTTGGCCTGCCTAGCTTCTGTGGTAATCCCCAAAGGAACACGTACTATTAGTGTGGAGATTCTTCAGTAGCCGAGCACAGTATTGCCCGAAGAAGCGCAGGTCCTTTGCTCGGAATTGGGACCAAGCTGGAAACATCCCATCAAGAACTACTTGACCAAGAATGAACTGCCCTTCTACCAAAAGAAAGCTCAGATGATACGAAGGAAGGCACCTAGGTTTTGGATTTCAAGCTCGGGGGATTTGTACAAAAAATCTTTCACCGGACCATATCTGTTCTGCATACACCCGAACAATGTTCAGGATCTTTTGTTCAAAATTCATGAAGAAGTTTGCGAAATTCATACAGGTGGAAGGTCATTGGCTCATCGAGCAATCTCCCATGGATATTGGTAACCGTATATGCAAAAAGACGCTGGACAGTATGTACAAAAAAGCGAGAAGTGTTAGAGGTTCAGCTCGAACATATACGTTCCCGCTGAAGATCTCTCACCTCTGACAAGCCCCTGGTCATTTGCTCAGTGGGGTTTTGACATCGTAGGCCCTTTTCTTAAGGCCACATGTAATAGGAAGTTCTTATTGATTGCCACTGATTATTTTACGTAGTGGGTTGAAGCAGAGCCATTACCCAACATCGGAGATGTTGATGTTAAGAGATTCACGTGGAAGAACATCATCACCCGGTTTGGAATTTCCCGAGCTATTATATTAGACAATGGTACCCAATTCGACAGTACAGTGTTCAAGAATTTCTGCTAAGGGCTGGGCATCAAGAACAACTTCTCCACCCCAGCATATCCACAGAGTAATGGACAAGCAGAAGTGACAAACAAGACCATCCTAGATGGGCTTAAGAATAGATTGGATGCTGTAAAAGGAAGATGGGTAGAAGAACTGCCCTCAGTCCTGCGGATGTATTGAACGACTCCCAGGAGGTCTACAAGGGAAACCCCTTTCTCCATGGCATATGAGGTTGAGGCAGTAATCCCCCTAGAGGTTGGATTACCCACTATCCGAACAAATGTATGCTGCCCCGAACTAAATGTGAGCACCGTGGAAAGAGATCTAGATCTAGTCGAAGAACGAAGGGCAAGGAAGATAATCACTAGCTCAGAGGAATATAGAGCTAACTTTATTGAAAAGTTAAAGTCTAAATTAAAGTGTGAAGTTTATCCGAACTAAAAATCCCTGAGCATGGAAGATAATCCCTAGCTCAAAGGAATACAGAGCTAATTTTATTAAAAAGTTAAAATCTAAATTAAAGTTCGAAATTTATCCAAGTTAAAGAACCCCGAGCATGGAAGGACATATCCCATGCTTGGAAGGAAAGGCTAAGACTAATAATGGCTGATCTTAGAAACTTAAGTTAGACTTGTAAGTCTAATGACCAAGTACCAAGTATAAAGCCCGAATAAATTACAAATACATAGTTCAGAAGAATAAAAAGCTGCTTTTTATAAATAGAGGCAAAAACCCTTATAAGTACAGCAAAAGCCCTAAAGGGCACTACAACGATTAAGCAAAAAGAGGCTCTTGGGCCTTACAAAGGAGAACGAAAATAAGAAAAACCCTTATAAGGGGAGGCTAAGAACTCTTCCACCGTTTTTTCGTAGGCTCCCGAATGACCACCTGGGACTGGAACATTGCTAGCAGAAGGTTGCTTGGTCTCGTGAGGTGCCTCATCATCAGCCCTGGTCTTGAGATCCTCAGTAGTCCCTTCTTGTTCTTCTCCTTCTCCTTCTCTTTCTTCTTCCCTGGACTGCTTGCTTGGTAGAGGACTTTCAGAGTACAAGGGGGAGGATTCCTCAACCCCTATAGCTTTTAAGGCAGCTTCCCAAGCCACTCCAAATATTATGTCTTGGAGTTTGGGAAGCTGGCCCTTATAGCTTGGCGGCTTTAGTCACCCCTTCGGCATAGGCCTTCTCGGCCTCATCAGCGACCTTAGCTCATTCAGCTTCAGCCTTTTCAAGACTATCCCTCGCAGTAGCCAGGGCTTCTTCTCCTTCCTTCACTTGCCTCTTGAGGGCAAGCTCGGAGATTTCTAGCTCGGATGCGTGGGCCCGAGCAGTATCTCGATGATTTTGACCTACTCCCGGAGACTCGCCTCCAGCTTGCTCATTTGCTGAGGTACGAGTAGTTCTCCTTGCACATAGTTTTGAGTTTGGTTTCCTGTGCTTCGATCCTCTCCATCACAACCACTAGGCGGTGGAGGCTCTGCAACAAAAAAGAAGAAATCAGCATAATCTCAGTGAAAGAAAAAAGACCAGGAAAAAAGGAAAGAAGAAACTCAGCTACCTGAACTGAATGCTGAATTGAAGATTTTATGAGCTTGTCATGAGGGAGCCGATGGACCTCCTCCATGTCAGATGGGAGGAGTAGAGCCTTAGACAAGCCAAAGGTTGTCTTGGGAGACCCAACCTTGTTTTCAATAGTAATTAGTTGTCCTCCCCTTTTCAACTCGGGGGTCCACCGCACGAGCTCCTCGGGAATGTCCACCACCATTTTTCCTTTGTCTTTTTCCTTCTCCTTCTCCCTCCCTTTTGCCAAGTCTTTCTCCTTGGCAGTGCACGGCTCAGAGCTGCCAACCTTATTTAATCTCTTCAGTGGATGCTGAGACCTGACTCTCCCCCTTCCGAGGTCGCTTGTGAGAGTTCAGCAGCAAGGTCTGTGGCTTTTTCTCGGCAAATTTCTTCTTCCCGAGCAGCAGTTGCGATTGTCACTTTCTTTTTAGAGCCCCCAATAGCGAGGAACTCTATTAGGTCGGTGGCGGGAGCTTTCTATTTTTCCATTTCAGAAATAGCAGTAAGGTCGGACGAATTGGCTGATGATGAAGAAGAGGATACAGAGATAGCTTCCCTGGGGAAGATTGCTTGGGAGAGTTTGAAAGAAGTGAGGGATGGGAAATGGTAACTTGCCTTTCAGCCCTTGTGAACAGAAGGACTATCGCCTCTGGCACTTCGACTTGTGTGGAGGCGCTGGCAGCAATCTAAACTCCTGAAGTATTGGGTCGGATGAAGGACCGGTATGTCGGTATGTATTTGAAGAGGATGTGGGTTGCTCGGCCTAGCCCCTTCTATCTGGGCAGTCCTTTGTAGTTCCAGACTTTTTTAAGGTCTTTGATGTGAATGCCCGGAACAATAGCTCGGGCCAATTCCCCAGCACAACTGAACAAAAATTGTTAGCAATGAAGAGAAGCAATGTTTGGTCAAACAAATGAGCGAATGGGTGGTGGGTGGCTACCAGGGCTAAGGTCGTAAGTTTTGGGAACCGTGAAGATGTCTTGAGGCTTGTTGGGACTGAACTCGAAGTTTACGGTAACGTAGACGAAGTCATCATCAACGTCTTTTCCAGTATCTGGATGTTCGATCACCAGTTTCTCGGATGCCTTCTTCACCTTGAGGTAGTATGTCCCAATGGTATGTTGGGCCATATTATAGCAGTAAACTATATCAAAGATACCAAGATTGGTACCGAAGATACGGTTTAACTCCATCACCCCTATGATCATTCTAAATACATTAGAAGATACCTGCATGGGGTTAACTCTGTAGCGACGAAGAGCTCGGCAGAGGAGAAGGTGCAAAGAGAACCGAACTCCTCCTTCCACTATAGCCACTAGTAGAAGAGGAAGTGTATCCCAATTCTTCTCTTTCGAATCCCTGCCATTAGCAAGGGTGATTCCAACATCGTTTGGAATCTGATAACTACGCCGAAAACTTTGCATTGCCTCCAGCGTAGCTATCAGTTTCCAGAGTTTGCTCATTTTTTACTGAGATTTTGGAAATAAGAAAAATAGAAGAAGAAGGGGCAAAACTTGTCCCCAAAGCCGCGAAAAAGCAAAAAGAAATAGGTGAACCAACTTACGAGTCAAGTCAAGTGCAATACTTTGCCGGATTCTGGGTTACTCGCCAGATTTTTAGTTGCATGCTGGAAAAGTTGAAGGGTGATGAAAGCTCTAAGGTGATTGAAAATGGCAGAAAATGAGGAATGAAGCTTGAAGTGGGATTTTATAACCGCAAAAACGAAACGTTTGAAGCGCAGTTAATGCGCTGTACGACTGAAAAGACGTCTCGTTTACTGAGGTGACACGTGTCTCCCCAGACGCCAACCCTTGCCTTCCACGTCATCGTTTGGAGGCTCAAGAATATAGCTGTAGAGCAAAAGGAAGGTGAAACGAAACCATGCCTAAATGGTAGCCAAACACTGAATAAAGGCTACCCGAAGAAGAGAAATACAACACTAAGAAGAAAACGATACACTTGCCGAACAACGATCATGACCGAAGAAAAACAAAAGAGCTCTAAATCTTTACTAAACTCTTCGGCCAAGTAAAGACTAGAGCTGGCGGCAGTTGAAGGCGTATCAAGGCCTGGGCCTAGAGCCCAGGTCTAAAAGACTTATATTTGGGCTACCCTAACAGGGCAACCCATAATCAGTTTGGGCAACCCCAAAAAAGGGAAAGCCCATGATAACTTTGTATCTGCTGATAAGAGGCCTTGAGTGAGATTATCGCCCAAGGGGATTGCATCCCCGCAACAAAAAGTTCGGATAAGACGGGAAGGCATCCTAAATAGCGAGGGAATGCTATAGAGATAAGGAAAAACCCCAGATCCCAAGGGATCAGTGGCAGAGTCACAAAAGGACTCAACTAGCCAAGTATGACCCCTATAAAAAGACTAGCACCTCAAGCACAAAGGTACGCAATTTTCATTCTAGTTCTTGCTTAGAATTTCTCTAAGAGGAACTTAACTTGAACGTCAGAGTGCTTCCTGGTCAAACCTGACCGGAAAGCGCTGACGGTGTTCTCATCCTTACAGAAGTTAACTAGCAAATACAGGCAAGCCTTGCGAGTTCAGTAATAGGAGTTTGGCTCTCCCTCATCACTGTTGGGGATCACTAAAACAGGCCAAGTGGTTGGTCTGGATTGTGCCAACGATTTCTAACTCACACAAAAATCTATTCTGCTATGGAGGGTGCATTAACCTCTCTAGCTTTGTAGACCCTGATTATATCTCTTATGCACCCTTACTTTGTGAAAAATTGTTAGAGTGGCTTCTAAATTTATTGGGAAGGTTATCATTTTTGCCATTTCTGTTCCCAAGATTCTCCCAATGATGCAATGTGCAGTGATTGAGGATTCTATCACTTGCATAATTTTCTTAATCGACACAAGTGAGTGTTCGTCTAGCAAACAAGGAAAATGTGGTAAGAAATCTTTAAATGTAAAAGCTCAAGTTTAGTGATGTAGCAATATAATGACTCACATTTGTCACACTGCTATTGGCACCTGATTTTGAAATGTTGCCTGCCCGTTACTGGTCAAGTTTGTATAATTGTCTGGAAACAATTCACTCTTCTGGTACATTAGGCGGCCCACGTTGTTTAAAATTTAAAAATATCTGTTGTACAATTAAAGAGATTCTAATTGTGCTTCTTGAAACGCTCAATTTTTCTTCTTGACATGCACAACTTTCATCATAATGATTACTGTGTTATGAGGTTCTGTTGCTTTAGGTGCATTTGCAAATCTGAATGGTGTATTTGTGCACTTATGACTGAATTAGCTCATCCATTTTCTGTCCAGCTGCGTATTTGCACATTTGGTGAAGGTTAGGGGGCCTATTATTATTATTCTTTTTATTCTAGTAGCTTGTGATGGAGTGTTTGGTGCAGCTTCATTTATAGCTTATGGGAAAAACGTGACTTAAATAAGCTAGAAAAAACTGATTATTAGGAAGGGAGAGCTGCTTTGATAACCAGCGGGATCATTTTCATGTGTCATCTATGAAACACAGGAGCAGTGGTGGATGTAAGAATTAAACATAGTGGGGGTCCAACTCCAAAAATAATGAGTTTTGTTCTTTCACAATCTGTCACAACGAGATGAATTCAAATTTAAACATTTATTAGTAAGCAAACAAATTTTGACGCATACTTTTACAAAAAGACGTCTAAAACTTAAGCATTTATGGGGTATGATGTAATTTTGTGAGGGCACAAAAACAATAATAGAAGAACAACTACAAAAATATAAGGATACTATACATATTTTTACATTTTCACTGGGGGCACAAATACAATAATAGATTAAAAAACACAAAAATATAAGGACTAAAATTGTACATTTTCAGGGGGGGGCAATGGCCCTCGCTGGGCTTATGTTGTCTCCACCCCTACCTAGGAGTCATCAAATTTCCCCTTTCAAGATGAGGCAGCATATGCTGTTTAACTACTAAGGCAGAGGCCTTGGCTGCTTCGCTGGCTAACTAAAAGTTAACAAGTTAACAATACAGTCTTGGATGAAGTATATATGCAAGACAAGGAAATGAGTGATGATGAATTATAGTGGATTTGACAAATAACAGGATAACTAACCTAAATTTTAGTAAACTGAACTGCAGGTTTAATCTAAGGATTTGGTTGAAAAACTTCTAAATAGAATCTGTTATTGATAAAAATCCTCCATTTTTCTGGTCATATATGTTTGATATTAAGGTAGTGGTGGTGAAAACTATAATATCTAAGGTAGTGTTTGGTTCAATAGAATGATTTTGTACAAGAATGGAATGACAGTTCCTTAGTATATACGTTCGAAGTCTCATCCCATTAAATGGAGGATTTTGGATTACTTTTTGGAATTGACATTCTATCATTTTTTGGCTAACCAAACATTAGAACGAATATTCTGACGGAATCATGATTCCATTCCATTCTTCATTCCTATAAACCAAACATAGGGTAAGTGCATTATGGCAGAAGTTTAAGGACTGCACAATTAGATACCCGTGGGATAGATTAATTGAAATGCTCATAATTGTTTTCCCCTTGGCAGGATGACAACAGATTCTTACACAATTGCTGCATCACCTAATTTTGGAACCCTTCAATATGGCTCTAGTGTCAGATATTCAGGTGTGGACATTGGTATTAAAAGTAGCTTGGATTTGGACTCAAAGGCCCCATTGCTGTCGGATTATGAAAAGATTTTTCAGAAGGAAGACTTGGACAGGCTCTCAAGAAAACCGTCATCATGGTCTGATAAAGTTTCATTGTATGAGCAACTCACTGGAGAATTTCCCATTATCCATGGGTGTAGCTTTACTCAAACAATAGTCAATGGTAAGGTTATAAGAGTGTTTGCCTCAATAATATTTGATATCTTCTGACATATCAACCGCTTGAAAATGATCTAGAAATCTACAACCACTATCTCCCTATGTTTAACATAGCATACAAGGTAATACAATCTTGATTTTTGATGTACACAAAATGATTTGATCATTTTTTTGTTCATCAGCTTTTATTCTTGTTTCTTATGATATCTTATTGCTTGTTTTTTTTTTGGCAAAATAAATGAAAAGTAATTGCAAAGGAATCCAGATAGTTGGAAAATTGAAAGAAGTAATTGCAAAGGAATCTCTATAGTTGGAAAATCACAAGAATGAGAAATTTACTTTTTGCATTTTTGGTGCAAGTCAAATTTTATCTTTATAGTTCTTCGGGATGATCTCTAAAAATTTACATCTTGTAATCTCAGTGCAAGTCAAATTATTTCTCTCGGTAGGATTTGTTTGGGACAATCTTAGGGGTTCTGGTTGTTATGGAACAGGGCTAAATGTAATGGCTGGAGTTGGGCTTTTGTCTACACCTTATACAGTGAAAGAAGCTGGCTGGGCAAGCTTGGTCGTGCTTGTTCTTTTTGCGGTTGTTTGTTGTTATACGGCTTCTCTAATGAGATACTGCTTTGAGAGCAGAGAAGGAATCTTAACCTACCCGGACATTGGAGAAGCTGCATTTGGCAAATATGGACGTCTTTTTATATCAGTAAGTTTATGTAGCTTCAGATGAGAAGAAAGGGGTGGAGAAAGTGGGGGGGGGGTTGGGGGCTATTGATTACCACACCATAAGTTATATGCATCTGATTCCCTATAGCTGTCCTGGTATTGATTGCAGCTAAAGGATACGATTCTACAATTATAGGCTCTCATAGTTCTGCCTATATGTTTACAGCTTTGCATAATCCATAAAATTATGAATAAAAGTAGAGTATATATAAGGCTTAAACCATTCCCCTACCACCCCAACTCTTCTTTAATTCAAGAGATAAAAGGAAAAGGAAAAGGGAAAAAAACAAAACGAACAGATTGCTAGGATGCTTAATTCCTTAACCAATATTTTTCTATTTAGTTGCTGATACTTACTTTTGGATCTTGGTGCAGATTGTTTTGTACATTGAGTTATATGTAAGTGGGACTGTGATTGTGAATTTCCTATTCACTTGAACCATACTTATTTTCCACAGAAGATTTCTAACATTTATATTCTTTGAGTGCAGTCATATTGTGTGGAATTTATTATATTGGAAGGGGATAATCTTTCCGGGCTATTTCCTGGTGCATCTTTGGATTGGGCTGGCTTTCAACTGGACTCCATGCACTTGTTTGGAATTGTAACCGCCCTAATCGTTTTACCAACTGTTTGGTTGCGAGATCTCCGTGTCATATCTTACCTTTCAGGTGTTTCATATTATATGCATATGTATCAAGCTATGGAAAATGGATACGGACACAGACACGAACAAGACATGATATACAAAAATTTCAAAAAATCGGGACACAGACATGGCGGGCATATGACGAAAACTATATTTTTTATTTATATATACCCCATGTTTAGGGCTTGAACAACGATTGATATATTTAGGGTTTTAAAAACGATTGGTATATTTAGGGCTTTATTTTTTTTTAATTTTAGTTATCATGCTTCAAATAATTATTATTAGATCTCCAAAAATTCTTTTTAAAATTTCACTATATCCCCAGTTGTGTCTTATGGCATGTTCATTATTGGATTTTGCGTTCTGCATGAAAAAAATAATAAAAAATTAGGACACACCACATGGTGTGTCCAATTGTGTCCGACACGTGTCTGACACGACCACCTATATTGGTGTGTCTGACCTTCCTAGCTGTCAATTGTTTCCACTGTATTAGTATTTTAATAAATACAATGGTTTTGATATGCATTTTGGTCTAACCTTTCTCTATTCATCTTGTAGCTGGAGGGATCATTGCGACGATTGTTATAGCGCTTTGCTTGCTTTTTCTCGGTACAGTGGATGGAGTTGGATTTCATCACTCTGGTCAAGTAGTAAATTGGAGCGGTATTCCTTTTGCTATTGGTGTGTACGGGTTTTGCTATTCCGGGCATGCTGTATTCCCAAATATTTACCAATCCATGGCTAACAAAAGAGAATTTACCAGGGCACTAATAGTATGGTATGGAACTATTCCCTAGTGCAACATGAACATTTTACTTGAACCTCTTTCAAATACCTTCCCTTTCTTAATGCACAGTTTTATTTTGTGCGTAATAATATATGGTGGTGTTGCAATCACTGGATTTCTCATGTTCGGTCAAGGCACGCTAACCCA
>JAULJZ010153382.1:0-12011 GCA_032270985.1 Heliamphora pulchella
TGCATTCATTCATCACAAATATAAATATGAAACCACGAATGCAAAAATATCTCAAATATTTCTCATTAATATGCCAGAGATCAAGAATAAAAAAACTTAAAAAGTATGGCTTTTCAGTATACATTCCTAACATAAATAACACAATTATCTAACTCACCGGGAATATAGACTCATAAAATCGCACACTCTAATGAATCAAAACAACGAATATTAAATATACACAAATCAATAATTATTTCAGGATTAAGAGTATAAGAACTATTCATAATAACCTTGGGGTGTGAATTAATTTATATAGTCAGTGTAAAATTAATTACCCCAATATGTCCCGTTTAGTACACACATAGTGTACTAACATAGAGAGTCAGAATAATAAATGACGCTATTATCTGTTCTTCATAATCAAGACAGGTCTGCTAAAATACTGTGCTATAGTCGTACTTATGGTATGTCCATTTTCATCTAAACTGTGAATATAAAACTTATATTCTGTAATAACCTAAAATCTAATTTTTTGTGTGCAAGCTATACTCTACACACTAGATTAAATACTTCACAAAATAAAGGACATCCATACATAATCATTAAAGAAATGATATACATACATTGCTCATAAAGATTCTCATAAAATAGAAAACTAATTTTATTAAAATAAAATTAAATACTAAAAACTTGATTTTCAGTATACCAACCGTAATAATCTCCCACTTATACTCAAAATTATGCTGCCGTACATCTGACTCCCATACCCTCTACATGACTATCAAAAGTCTTAGCCAGTAAGCTCTTTGTAAAAGGATCTGCAAGGTTGTCTCCTAATGTAATCTTGGTCATGGCAACATCACCTCTATGTACAATTGCTCGTATCAGGTGATACTTACGCTCAATGTGCTTTCCTTTCTTGTGGACCATTGATTCCTTCGAGTTTGCAACTGCTTTGCTATTGTCACAATAAAGTGGAATAGCCGACTAAACTGAAGAGACCACCTCTAGATCCAACAAGAAGTTCTTAAGTCAAATAGCCTCCTTGGCTGCTTCAGAAGCTGCCACGTACTCGGCCTTCATAGTGAAATTAGGAATCCGTGTCCGACTAAAAATTTGAGTTTGTGTACCCCAAAGGTACTAGACTGTCTGCCTAGTAAACTAACATATAATCCTTAGTTTTTTTTAGGTACTTAATTATATTCTTTACTGCAGTCTAATGCTCATACCCTGGGTTAAATTGATAACTGCTAACTATGCCAACGGCAAAGCAGATGTCAGGTCTAGTGCAAAACATAGCATACATGAGGCTTATTACTGCTGAAGCATAAGGAACCGCTTTTATCTTCTCTGTCTCATCAGGTGTCTTAGGACACTGATCCTTGGATAGAGTGATTCCATGCTTGAAAAGGAAAAACCCTTTCTTGGAATCCTCCATGCTAAAACGAGCAAGGATATCATCGATATACTTTTCTTGTGATAAGTCTAACATCCTTTATTTTATATCTCGCACGAGCTTGATCCCAAGGATGTGACTAATTTCTCCCAAGTCCTTCATTTCGAACTATCGAGATAACCATACTTTAATCGTAGATAATGCCCCCACATCATTTTCGATGAACAAGATATCATCTATATAAAGTACTAAGAAGATCACCACGCTTCTGTCACGCTTCTTGTACACACAAGACTCATCCAGACTCTGATCAAAATCATAAGACTTTATGGCTTGATCAAACTGAGTGTTTCAAAACCTCGATGCCTGCTTAAGTCCATAAATGGATCTCTTAAACTTGCACAACAAGTGCTATTGGCCCTTTACAATGAATCCGTCTGGTTGTATCATATAGATACCCTCATCAAGACTTCCATTAAAAAAAGCTGTCTTGACATTCATTTGTCAGATTTCGTAATCAAAATGAGCAACAATGGATAAGAGAATCCGGATAGACTTAAGCATGGCTACTGGTAAAATGGTTTTCTCATAATCGATCCTTTCTTTTTGAGTGAATCATTTTGCAACAAACCTAACTTTGAAGGTTTCAACCTTCCCGTTTGCTCCTCTCTTCGTCTTATAAATCAACTTCCATTCAGTGGGTTTTATCCTTTGGGGTGGTTCTACAAGTTTCCAGACCTAATTAAAATACATAGATTTCATGTCTAAATTCATAACCCTTTGTTAAATATCTATATATTTGTTCTGAAGTGCTTCATTATAGTTACAGGGTTCGGCATCTAGTTCTGTCGAGATACTATCAAAATACTTTCGAAGAACATATACCAATCAGGTTGATGGACAACCTTTCTACTATGACGAGACACTACCTGTGTTTGTGTATTAGCAATAATACACTGTGCAGAATTTGAACCATGTGCATCAGCACCCTGTTCTTGATTTGCACATGTCCCGATAATTCTCTTACTACGACGAGGTAATAGGATATCAGTGACTTGTGGTTCCTCTTCCGTTCTACTAGTATTTTTTATCAGTTCTTCCAGAACAATATTACTTTTGGGCCTGTGATCCATAATATAATTTTCTTACAAGAATCGGGCATTGGTGCTAATAATGACCTTCTGATCCTTAGGATTATAAAATAGATCACTCTTCGTTTCCTTGGGATACCCCGCAAAGAAACAGACTTTTTTTTCGGTTCTAACTTACCGTGTTCCCTTTCAGTACATATGCTTGACACCCCCAAATCCGATTGTGTTTCAGACTAGGCTTACGCCCAGTCCACAATTCTGTGGGAGTAAAAGGTACTGACTTAAAAGGTACCAAGTTCAGAATATAAGTCATCTCTAATGCGAGCCTCCAAAACAAATTGGATAATCTTGAATAACTCATCATGAACCTTACCATCTCCATAAGAGTCATATTCTTTCTTTCTCCTACACCATGCTACTGCGGAGTGCCTGGTGCAGTCAACTGAGATATAATCCCTTCTGATAAAAGGTAATCCCTAAACTCTCCAAAGAGGTATTTCCCACCACGGTAGGATCGTAGTGATTTGATACTTTTACCCAGATGCTTCTTCGCCTCTGCTTTGAATTTTTAAAATTTTTCAAAACATTCAGACTTACGGTGCATCAGGTAAATGTATCTATACTTTGGGTAGTCATCAATGAAATTGATGAAGTATTCAAAGTCACCTTTAGCCTGGATTGTCATAAGACTACACACATCAGAGTGAACCAGTTTCAACAGTTCTTTAGTTTTATAACTTTTAGTCAAAAATGGCCTCTCGGCCATCATATCCTCTAAGCAGGATTCACATACTAGAAGTGCCTCTACTTCCAATGAATTCAAAAGTCCATCTGCTACTAGTCTGTTTATCCTTTTTAGATTAATATGACCCAAGCATAAGTGCCAAAGAAACGTTTGGTTCATTAAAGAAGGAAACTTTCTCTTATATGGTAAATTAGATGTGTTATTCATTTTAGTTAGTTACATGTAGGAGAGATAAAAGATATGGCATATAGATCATCTACCAATGTACCAGAACAAATAAAATGTTTATTTTTCTTCACAACGACAGAGTCATCAAAATGAACAGAATATTTATTTTTTATTAAGCTCGAAACTGAAATTAAATTTCTTCTAATCGAAGGTATAAAAAGATAATCTTTTAAAAAAAATATCCTATCTATACTAAAACTGAGAGTAACATCTTCTACTACAATTGTTGCCACCCTTATATTATTGCTCATACGCAGGTATATTTTTCCATCACTAAGCTGCCTGATTTCCTGGAACCCCTACAAAGAATTCCAGACATGATTAGTTGCTCTCATATCTACACTCCAGGTACCGGTAGATAACACCGCTAAGTATGTTTCAACCACCAGTGAATAAAAATTACCTAATTTGTTCTACTTACTAAGAAAAATTGGATACTACTTTTTTCAATACTCAAACTGGTTATAGTGATAGCACTTGCCTCTCGGCTTCTTCACACCAGCTTTTGGCCCCTTAAATGCTTTTGGAGTTGTGCCTCCCTGTGTTTGAACCTTTTTTTTCTTCATGCCTTTCAGCTTAAATGAAGAACCTTTCTCAGCCACATACACAGAACTTGGCTTCCTAAAACACCCTCGGCTGCTTGAAGTTCCTTAAGAAGTTTTTCCAATGAAAAACTGTGCTTATTCATGATATAGTTCAGGTAGAGCTGTCTAAAACTTTCAGGCAGTGACTGGAGTATGATATCGACCTAGGTTTTTTCATCAATTTCAACTCCTAGAATCTCCAGTTCATTCAGAAGATTGATCATCTTCAGAACATGAACCCTAACTGAGCCATGTTTGCATTCATTAGAGATTTCATGATCACCTACCTAGCAGTACAATTTTAATCCCCAAACATTTCTTTGAGGTTCATAATTATATCATAGGCACTGGGCATAGACTGATGCTAATACTGTAAAATATTTGACATCGAAGCCAAAAATGTAACAGTGAGCCATCTTATTAGCTTTCTGCCACTTCTGATGGGCCTGGATTTCCTATTCGATCGCCTCCACATCAGGTACCGGTAGACATATCTCAGTTAATACAAACTTGTAATCCTCGTCAATTAAGACAATATCCAAGTTTTTTTCCAGTCAACATAGTTCAGTCCCGTAAGTTTATTTTTTTTAGTGTTAAATCGAGTGGGTTAAAAGCCATTTTAATTATGAGAATCACATAATTAAAAATACCATTAATTATGATGAGCAAAACTTTAAATTTATTTTAATTTGGTTTCCTCTACCATTTTAAAAGAAATTCACCAGCAGCCTGATACCCTGTGAATAGCATGCCTCGATGGGAGGACGTCTACTATCTATCGTTTATCTAGACAGACCAATTCCTATTAATTTTACTATCTAGGCAACTAACCTTACTAAGTAAAATTAAATAACTGATATAGTTTCGGTCTAGTATATAATAGCAGTGAATCAGATGGAGATGCTACTATTATATACAGCTAAGTGTTAACCATCACCTAATCTCAAATCAATCGTTTTACAATGAACCCTTCAGATGGAGAAGTGATCCACACTAACAATTACTCAGAATTATCCTTAAATGAGGTTTATACTGGCGATACCACAATTAATCTGTTCGATGAAGAAGAAGGCCTTACTAACAACACGTAGGATTTAATTACATCGCCTACAAATTGGTGATGAAGACCATGAAATTTATCTATGAATAAATTATCTCTCCCACTAAGATTTTAAAAATATTTTTGAGGCTATAAAAATCCGTTTAATTAAAATAAATTTATTAATTTCAAAAATCACACGATCTGAAAGAATCAAACATCTTTCCGTGTACACGATTCCAAATATTCTAATTTGCCAAACCATCTTTTCGTGTTTTAATACGCAACACATAAAATTTAATAAATGTACAATTTTTTCTTTAACTTTCAACTAAGATAGTGAATAAAGATATTTATTTATTTTATTTTTTGTTTCACTTTTTTGAAAAGTAATAATTTATTTAGATTAAAAAATTTTCTATTTAATTAATTTAAAATTTGAAATTAATTTTTACGTTTTTCAAGATATCTGATTTTATAAAATTTCATCTTAAACGTGATATTTTATAAAAAAAGAATATCTAAAGTTTTTTTATTTAATTAAAAACTTTAATTAAAAAAACATAATTTTATTTTTCATTACAAAATATTTTAATTAAAATTAAATTTTTTGAATTAATTAAATTAACAGGATAAATAAAACAGATATACATCATCCACGTAGTATAAGAGAATATAAATACAAAATATGTATATATCCTGATTTTATGATCAGAGTGAAACACTGAAGTGTTTCAAATCTCCTGTTGAAAATAAATTGTAATAATCTATGTTCGAACCAACTTTCTGTATCCCGATTGCATCAAACTTCTCTGATACACTGTGATATACAAATATATCACACGAGAATCAAAACATATCAAAACATCGCGATCAAAATAGTCCCAAACATACCAAACCATCGTTGTCCACCAGCCACCGCCAGCGCCGCCCCTAGCCACTGGCTTCAGGCTGCTTTTGTCGCTGCCTCGTTACTCCGTTTTCAACTCTTTTTATATTGAAAAATAGCTATCAAAAAGTAGCATTTTTGGTCAAAAAACAAATCTGAAAACTGCTCGAAAAATTGCAAAAAAATAGCCGCAAAAGCCACTACCGCCGGTACCTGCACCGCCGGCCCCAAACAGTCCACTATTTGGGCTTTTTTCGGTGATGTTTTGGCACCCGTTTTTTTTGTGTGAAAAAAATAGCTCAAATATCCAGTAAGATGATGCTTTGAAGAACGCCTCAAAAATAATCTAAAAAAGTCCCAAAAAATAGCCCCAAGCAGCGCCTATTTGCACCGCCGTCGCCACCGAAAAACTATCGCTATTTTATGCCTTTTTCGCCTGTCTTTTGCCCAATTTTTTTGTGGTTTTTGGACATTATTTTAAGGTATATTTACTACTATTTTATGCTACTTTATGCCTAAAAATTACTCAAAAATAGTTTTAAAAATGACCCAAAAAATCAACGAAACTGACCCCGAACCGTCGAAGGCATCAAACCGACATGAGTTTATTCTTATAGAGATTGATTACTTCCCAAAGTGGGTCGAAACTGCCTCCTACTCTGTCCTAAAAGCCTCTCAAGCAGCCACGTTCATCAGAAAGAATCTTATCTGTCGATACAAGGTCCTACACGAGATAATTTCTAACAATGGTTATCACTTCCAAGGGGAAGTTTTAGATCTTTTGGAAAAGTATCGAATTGTTAGTCATAAGTCCTCTCTGTATAGACCGCAAACCAATGGAGCCATGGAAGTGGCTAACAAAAACGTGAAGAAGATTCTGCAAAAGACTAGAGGGAAGTAAAGATTGGCCAAATAGGATGTCCTTTTCACTTTGGGGATATCGAACATCGATCAGGACTTCTACTGAAGCAACACCTTACGCACAAGTATATGAGATGGAAGTAGTCCTACCTATAGAGCTAGAGATTCCTTCTTTGAGGATAAGGCTGAAAGCAGTATTCCTAAATCAGAATAGTAGAGGGACGGGTTTGAAGAATTACTCTTCTTTGATGAAAGAAGGCTCATAGCGTTGTTTCATATCCAAGGTTATCAAAGAAGAATAGCTCAGGTGTTTAACAAGAAGGTTAAGGCTTAAAACTTGAAGGAATTTGACTTAGTCGTGAAAGAGATCAAAGCTCTGGTCGTCAATTCAAGGGGGAAGTTCAAACCTAATTGGGCCGGACCTTATCTTATCAAAACCCTGATGGCAGGAGGCGCTACTATTCTTATGGATCTAGACGGGAATGTCTTCTCCACACCAATCAACTCAGACCAGCTTAAAAGGTTTTATCTCTAAGAGAAGAACCCACAAAAAGGAGAGTGTCAATACTCGAGTATAACCCAAGCCTCGAACTATGTCATGGCCTAATTCTCTTCTGCAGGATACATAGGCAACTTCTGTTAGAAGTTCAACCCAAACCTTTGTTTGAAATTCTCCCTTTGTAGCCATGTTTGAGTAGTGGATCAATGCAAAAGCTTACTTTAAGTTTTTCTAATAAATTAGTTATAATGTAAAAATGAAAATCTAAGGGACAACTTCAGAAATCATTGCGAACTAGAAATGGAGAAACTTCCATGAAGAACTTTTACTAAATCAGTTTAAATCCAACACAAGGGAGGCTCACAAGTCTTCATCCTAAAAAGCTCAAAAGAAAACAAACAAGATATCGGGGCACAGCAAAGGAAAGTCAAGTCCTTCTTCTTTTGGCATCTGCTCCTTGTCTTGCACTGTGCTCTTGCTCCTTCCCCAACCAAGCTCTATAATCCTCAGAATGCTTGCTGTCAAACTCTCTACCGACCGGCACCATCAATCGAGAACACCAAGCCCGCTAGTACTAACCCAAGAAAGGATCCTGATGAGGAGAACTGTAGAGATAGCTCATGACAGCATCAGGCCTGGTCTGAGTACGTCCAAACTGACGGAGGATAAGGTATAGATGATAGAAAGTGGATAGCCTTAAACCGGTCAGAAGGACCCCCTGATTATCCATAGTAGCAGCAGTCATGAGAGAAATCTTTAACCAAGGGCATTGCCAAGAAATTTCCTCCCCAATCAAAGAGCTCAGATAATCTGTCCAAGAAACCTTAGTAGAATAGAGACGATAAACTTGACGGTGGATAAAGGACTTCACACTATAGCTGTCAGATACAGGCTTTTCCAACAAGTTCACTCTTTCCATTAGCTAAATTTGAGAGAAATAAAGGAAAAAGAGAGCTGAGAGAAAAAATAAAGAGAAATAAAGAAAAATGAGAGTTAAGTGAAAAAATAAAGAGAAATAGAGAGAAAGGAGAGCTGAGTGGGAAAACTCTGAGAGAAATGTAGAAAAAGGAGAGTTGGGTAGACACCTGCAGCAAAAGAGCACTACCAACAAAGTAAGGAGTACCCTTAGTGCGGACCGCGTCAAGACCAAGAAGTGCCTCAACAAGGACTAGCATAATAGGGTCCTGACCCTTGTGCATCTGATAGGCCACATCTACCAGGGAACCGCTAACCCATCCATTAGAAGGTCCCAACAAGAAATGGGTCAGTAGACAGATACAAAGAGCATAGCGACGCTGGAACTGAAAGAAGAAATTGCCAAGAGAACCCCAATGTTCGAAACGGTCTATAATCCATGCCACGTTGAGGAATCCGTCGTGGGTAATGAGCAAAGCCTCGTGCTTCGAGAAGCTACAAAGCTG
The DNA here is from genome assembly GCA_032270985.1 of Heliamphora pulchella. Taxonomy (NCBI): domain Eukaryota; kingdom Viridiplantae; phylum Streptophyta; class Magnoliopsida; order Ericales; family Sarraceniaceae; genus Heliamphora; species Heliamphora pulchella. The sequence goes on from JAULJZ010153382.1 coordinate 8,736, forward strand.
CATCAACCCATCCTTGGGAGTCGATAAGGGATTAGGGACTATGGCCTCATCTCAGGACAAGATCTCAAGAATAGCAGAAAAGTCCTCCACCATCGGGAACAGTTCCTCATACCTGAAGCAGAACACGTGTACATCAAGATCCCATAGTTGGGTATCTCCTCTCAAGAGATGCCAGTCAATCCTCATGGTTCTCAAGGAGAACAATGCATCCAGACCAAAGTTGAGAAAGTTCTTGCGCTCGACCGATGAGAAGTCACCCATCTAAGCTAAAAGAGAGTTGTTATAGGAATTAGCCATGGAGAAGACAAAGAGAATGCAGAATATTCAGATTTTAGGGTCTAGAACAAGGGCTCGCTTTTATAGAGCCAAAATAGAGGGAACTACAAAATCAGCCTTCAGTTTCGCGCCAAAAGACTTGATCACGGCTGTCACATTTTCCTCACAGCGGTTATCTCTATCTGTCACGGCCGCTATTAAAGTTCACGGCCGTGAACTCCAAAACACCAAGCTGCACACTTTTCTTCATGTTTGTTCAGGCTACCACTTTCTAAACTCACAGCCGTGAGATATTTCCTCACGGCCGCAACTTTTTTGTGCAAAAAAATTGACAACATGCTTTTTCTTTATCAAACAAGCCCAAATCCTTATCAGGAATCTATTGGCAACTCGCAACATGAAAATGAATTTACAAGGCAAGATATCAACTCACAAGTCATATATCATGCATAATCAAGATCCAAGCAATCAAAAATATTGTTTTATATAGGAAATGAAAGGTACGATAAGCATTCATAGTATGTGTACTGTAAACCAAAATGCACGAAAGCCCTATCCATCACAAGTAATGTATACGAACAATGTATGAAGCATGAGTATCAGCGGGCACGCATGCCTAAATGAAGAATAGGCACTCAGGCCTCCATGAACATAAAGAGAAGGAAGAAATGGAAATCAGCAGCAGGGCAGCAAAGGTAGTCACTCTCACTGGGTCCTCTTCCTCTGGACCACATAGCCTTCTTGGGACCATTGTCTAGATGTCAACCTGATCCCCTCCTCCTCCATCTCTGAGCTATCAATCGTCTGTGTAATACTGGGAGTCTAAGCTCTGGATGAAGAAACAACAAAAGCAGAAGCTCTCACAGAAGGTGCAAGTGATGCCGCACAACCTCCTCGAGTTTTTGAGCCTCTACCCCAGTCGCACTGAAATAAGAAAGATTCATGTCAGAGAGTAGTGTATATGAATAGTATGGAAAGAACATGAAGGAAAAAGAAGAAGAGTGAAACATGTACCATGGCAGGGGCACCCCAGGTAGTAGCAGGAGGCTGCATGCCCTAGCCCCAAAAGGTGCTGTTCCAGCGATGGATCAGTACTCTCAAACCAGTGATAAGCTGAAGACACTCCTCGCCCCACTCTCGGGGAGGCTATTAAAAAAGAGATAAATCAGTACATGCAGTATAAAAAGTAGTATAAAAAGCAAAAAAAGGAAGGGAAGAATGTTATACCTGCTTTATGTTAAAAGGAAGGCGTAGCTCCTAAACTGTCGACTGTGGCACCTCGATCTGGTGGAGGTTCCCATCCACGAATATGTCCACTATCCAGGACAACTCGGGATAAGCTTCTCTAGCAGGACCAGGGGCAACAGCAAGAGGAGGACCCCGTGCTGTAGTATGAGCCCCCATAGCGGGCATTGGCCTCTCTTGGGTAAAGACCGCATAGTCACGATCCTCACCCTTGAGCAATGCAATAGCATCGGCACCCACCATAGCGTAGATAACCTCAGCTATGCGAAGGGCGTCGGTCTGACGCATCCCAATTGAATGTGTTCTCAAAACACAAAAGTGATCGTATCGCAAGGACTGACAAACTGCGCGCTCGCCAAGGTACCACTCTCTGTAGAATGGCCCCTCAAGCAAGATGTGGGTCCATTTAACCTCCTGGCTCCATGTCAAATCCTCGTTGGCTCGCTCCTTCACGTCGACCAAGAGGTTCCAGTGTGACGCCCCGTCTTTCGGATACATCGAGACATACATAATTATAATTAAAAAAAATATTCTAGCCATTCATTCATAGTAATATATAATAAGTACTACATCATTAAGAGTTTAGAACTGTTCAAAATACATAGCGATTACAGTTTCACAAAAGATTCAACAAAATTTACAATGGACCCGTGGAAACTAAACAAAAAGAACAAAAGGGGGTGAACTTTAAATTCTTCAACTTGCATTGTCGAGGTCGATAAACTTTAAATTCTTCAACTTTAAGACTTCAACTTATTCTTTAAAACCTCCTTCTTCGTCAGGTGCAACTTCCTTAAAGAGCCCTTCCTTCTCACCTGTGACATGAATGCTATGAGCCAAAGCTCAGAAGCAAACTCTCTAGACCTTCTAACCAAATTCACAACTAAATATTCTACAACGCATGTCATATAACACCCAATATAATTTATAGTTAAGGAGACAGATAATTTTGACAATTATGGCAAGGCAAGATTATATAAGAACAAGTATACAGGTGAGTGATGCAAATCAATACGATGCAAATGCTCAACCCGACATATACCCTGAATCGTAACACAAATTTCACACCGAGAATTTTAGAGTAGACTTTATGGGAGTTGATCACGAAAGCCATCATCGCGCCTCGTTACAAATAGTAAACGCGCGCCTTAGCTTCATGCCCCAGCTGTTTTACTTAATGGTAACGGTGTGGGGTCCGAGCCTCCTCTTAGGCCACCAAAAATAATTTTTCTACATATAATAAGTCGATTTGTCCCACCTTAAGACTTGTGATGCCTTTGCCAGTGTCAACCCAAAGTCTAAGTAACAATCAGGAATTTCAAGAGACATATCACATTATTCAAAGTACTAAGATGAAGGGTTTAGGACCGCCACTATCGGGCTCTCTCTGAAATTACCCTTCAAAACACCATGGCAATGGGGTTTAGGTCCGCCATAATTGGGCTCTCTCCGAAATTACCACCTTAGTGAAATTAGGTCTGCCAAATTAGGCTCTCTCTAGAATTACCCAGTTTGCCCGTGTTAACCCCACTTCTATAATATAACCACAACTCAAGGAACAACGAAATCAAAGGGACATATACCTAACCCACAATGGTAGATACGAAAATGACTCTAATATGCTGAAATGCAAATGTGACAAAGCCCATGATGTACAATATGTGTCTCGATACAACTATTTACACCGTAGTATAGCTCATGGTACAACTCATTAAAGCATGGAGTATAAGTATATAAAGCACAAACTATAATTCA
>JAULJZ010153382.1:12111-54225 GCA_032270985.1 Heliamphora pulchella
ATTCAACTTCGCGGTATGGATTCTAATCATCTAATTATCATTTTCGTACACTAATCATCTAACATAATTCAATTAAAACCTATAGTTTACGTCCCACAATATATACATGCCACTATACACTTAACAAAATTAAGATAAATGTTCAAGTGTCAATTTAAAAAGCTTAACAATGTTTTGGGGTACCTAGACATGGAGTTAAGTTCTAATTTTTTTAACACCATTTAGATAAAAATATTTTATACAACTTTTATGTTAAACACTAAGGTCAGATCCGAGGGTAAATGGGCTATTTGTTTCATTTAAGAGAAAATAATTCATCACCTTAGCGAGAAAAGTACAGAATTTGGGCCTTCGTTGGTTTCGATTTTGGGACATCAAATCAAGAGCTATGTGTCTGATGTGTCCCCTCTAAGTTTCATGTTTAGTTCTAAGGCTAGTTATTTCGAACAAGTTAAAGATTTTAACCATTTTATAAAATGGGTTTAGTTAGCTATAAAAGGTTCAGCAGAACCTGGTTTCAATAGTGAATGCATAAACCTTTTGGGGGATCATCCAAGGGTATCTAGGTCTGATATTTAGTCGATAAATTGTTTGATATGTTATCTACACTTTTCATGAAAATCTCTTTTGGATTTGGTCACTAAAAACATAGGTTTTTTGGTCATGCAAAAACATGTGACAGAGTGCTCTATCAGTCATAGATTTACAATAGTGGTTTTGAGGAGTGTTTTGACCTATCCAATCTCCATATTTTAGGCTCATATTTGGTGGAAAGCAATATAAACTTGTTATCGACAAGTTTTATGTTTTAACTTAAGCTCGGTTCTTATTCTAACATAGGGTTTTTATGTCTTCAAATTAGGGTGATCAAAATCTAACACTCTTTGGAAACAATAGTATATCTTGAATTCTACCCAATGAAATCACTTCAAACCAATTTTGTATGAAAGATAACTTCAAAATCTAGTTCTAGATATAAAACTCACGCTTAGATCATTTTTCGACAATTAGTTGTGATAAATCAAAGTTCCGAGCAGAAAGTCAAAACAATTAGAAAATTAGGCCTTTTAAGGTTTTGGTGTCCTAGCTCATGGTATATTAAGATTTAGTTTCTTTTCTTTGTATGCGTGTACTTTATACTTATATATCAAAGTTGCATAACATGTACAAGTCATTAAACTCAAAAATAGCCACATGCAACCATATCCAACAATCATCTAAACATAAACAACCCTTATTTGGCCCTACAATGCCTTTTTTTGATAAATTTTTAGATTCTTATGCTTAGATGTGTTTATAGAGATGGGTTGAAGAATATTTTGTAAGAGAATGACATATGGTTTTTAGAAGTTTACTTACTTGTAGTGGTTACTTCTTGATGGCTAATGGTCAAAGACTTGGCTTTATTGCTCCAAGGACCCTTCTATCTCCTTGCTCCTTTCTTCTCCTTTTTCTCTCAAACTTTGAAGAACACTTAAGAGAACTAGAAATTTGGTCCCTCACTCTCTCTAGTGCCGAAAATATAAAGAGGAGAATGGGGGTTTAGGTCATGGTTTTATAGAAAAAATAGTAGTAGAAACAATTATTAATGTGTAAGCTTTAATTTAATATTTTTTCAATTTTTATTGGTTGCATGGAATGTGGGATGCTTTTGAGACTTACAAAATTCAGACTTGGCAGCTATGGAATTGAACTGGGGCAGTTTGGGGAGGCTCAAAATTTGATTTTGCTTTAATTTTGGGTTTAAGTTGTGTTTTAGTACCAATTTGTGTAAGAAAACGCTTAAAATATTAATTTTGTGTATCATTTTGGTATCTTTACCTACTAAACCTTATTATTTTAGTATGTTTATGATTAATTTAGTATTATCATGAATTATCATATTTTTATAGTAATTGATTAAATAGGTATAAGCTTTTAAGTCAAAGGAAGCTAGTTTGACAAGAATTGACTTTTTGACTTATATATTGTGTAGGAACTTTAAATAATGATTTGTTTACTTGTGTTGACCTATATTATTATATTATTATATAAATTACTTGTTTAAAAAGTTTTGGATCATAATAATTCTTAATTTGTATAACGTTTTTCTCATTTTTGAGCTTAAAAGGCAAAAAGTGACTTTTTGGGCACAAATTCCTAAGTGGCCGGCCATTTAAGGATATTTTTGTTATTTTTGTTGTTATTTTATCTTTTGTTATTTAATTATATCTAAACATCTGATTTAGAGTATCCATGTGTCAAAATTTAAGTTTTTAAGACTTTTTACTATATTATGGGCAAAATGGTCATTTTACCCTTATTATGAAAATTTTTTATTTCTAACCTTATACTTTGTGTTGTTTAGTTAATTTAGGATGTCACGTAACTTCTCTGAGTATTAGGGCTTCACTTATGAGTATTTGGTCTTTTTAAGGTTTTTTGGTCAAATTAGGGTTTCGTTTTAATTAGGGTTTCTGATCTTTCAACGACCTAAGATCTTATTGTCTAATCGTTGCTAATACTAGGGTTTAGGTTGGATCGCTACACAGGTTATTACAAATAGGGTCGTTACAACTAGAGTCTGAACCGGGTTGTTACACCCAGCAAACCTACAAGGCAGTAAAGCATGTCAGAGAGCAATGTGTATGAAAGAATGGGAATGAAGACAAGAAGGGAAAAAGAGACATACCCGATCAGCTGTCAACATGTCCATGAAATACCGGTTGCCATCCAGGTTCTTCTCGTCGGGCTTCGTCCCCCGGTATCTCCTTGACCATCGAAGCACCCGAGGGATCACCGGAGGGTCCTCGTACAGACACATCGACGAGTGCATGCCTAAGAGCTCATGGGCCCAAAGTTGCAAAGAACAGGAAACATCAGTATAGCTTAAGAGATATGCAGATATAAAAGAGAAAGTAGGAGAAGAAACAGAGATATACTTTCCAGATGCGCTAGTACCCACATGTGCTCCGGTTTGAGGTCTTGGTGGCGGCGTTTATGTAGCCGTAGAGGGTAGCCAAGACAGCTCCCCCTAGTCATAGGTGTTGATGCTGTCCATCGCCACCATAGCTACAAGGTAGTGGAGGTACACCCTATTCTCCAAGTTCGGGAATAGAGCTATCCTGAACATGTAGAGAAGGAATGCACGAGCCACCCACTCGAAGTGACGGGTCTCAGAGCAGATGAAGTGTCTGAAGGCTTTTCTCAGCCATGTGTACCTGATGCTCCCCTTGTCGATGGCTGGGGGTACCTGGCCGAGGAAGTAGGTGAGAATGTTGTCACTCTGGCTGATGTTGGGGCCGAACGGGATTGGGTCTTTGCCTACCGGGATCCTGGTGATGAGGGCAAAGTCGAGAGGCGTAAGTGTGACGTCGAAGGCAAAGAGGTAAAAGGTGTTGGTGGTGTCCCACCACCTCTTTGCTATTGCTGTGAGTGGGACCCGATCGTTGTTAGTCCCCTCCTGCACAATAATGAAGCAACCGAATCCTACCCCATTGACGATATCGTAGTTGCGCTGTGGAAGGGCCATATACCACTCCAAGACATCGGAAGAGCCACCATAACCTCGGATGTGAAGCATTCCCTGAAACAAAATAAAACAAACGAATCAGTGAATAGTAACAAAAAAAATCAAAATACGCAATGAGATAACTAAAATAGGTTCATAACTAGTTCTCCAAACTAATACATGTGGATCAAAATAAAATTTCTCTAACTTTGGATTCACAAAATGATTTCCAATTCCAATTCAAAGTTCATGAAAACCTCATTCAAAACTCAAGTTTTAATCTTAGTTCTCAAAAAAATACAATTCCCAACCAAATCCATAATTTTCTTTCAATTCTTGGAAAATGATGACCCGATTCCATCCATTTCAAATTCAAATTTCATTAAAACCAAATTTTTTCTATTTCAAAACTCAAAACCAATTATCCATTTCACATGACTTCAATCAAAACAATTTCAATTGCAAACTTTAGGATTCAATTTCGAATTCGAAAGTTTAATTTAAACTTGACTCTGCTAAAGACAAGATTAATGCAATTCAAATCAAAACTTAACCCGCCCCAATGCAAAACTTTAAACATTAAAGTCTAAATTTTAAGATTTAACCAATCCAATTCCAAATTCATCCCTTTTCAATTCAACCTCAACCTTCAAAGTTAATTTTCAAAACAACGCTCGACTTTTTCAATCTCAAAACAACTTGGCTCTTAATTCGTTGCAACTCGAAACTCGGCACAGTTCACTTTATCAATTTTCAAAATTGATTCAACCCAAATCTTGTCTCAACCAAAAAACCTTATTTTGATCAATCATTTTCAAATTCTAATTTAACCAGGTTTTGCTCAAGTTTCATTTTGATCATTTGTTTTCAAATTCAGCATAGAGTTCAAATAGTTCATGTCTAAATCCCAATTCTAACATGATTTCTACTTCACAATCCAATTGACCCCATTTTAAAGTTCAAATCCAACGCAACTCGATCCAAATTCAACTCAACTCAATTCAAATCCAAGGTTCAATCTAGGTGCAAGATTCAATTTGATCCCAATCTTCAATTCGATTCAATTTAATATTCAAATTAAAGCTTCAATCCAATTTCAAATTCAAATTCAATATACGATCAACAAAACCAACCAAGTTTTGAGATTCAAATTAAGTTTAATACAAGCAAGTGTGATATTTAAGGTTAACGCATCCCATGAACATGTGATTCTCATATCAAAGCAAGAAAAAATAAAAAATTCTTAGCTTATCGGTAGGTTCACCGCCGAATGGTCCTCCTTGAGACACCAAAGAAGAAGCTCACGCTCATCCACCATGTCGGCAAGGATGAACCGCTTCATCCCAGGCCTCGTCAACCAGTGATGTAGAAGGATGTGCATGGCCGAGTCGAAGTGCTCTAGCATGCCTGGAACACCACCCAAGAGAAGAGCCTCCTCGTCACCTTCACCCTTGGCGCCACCGACCGCCGCCGCTCTGCCATCTCTGCCACCAATGCCGCCTCTATCCCCAGCCACACCTCCGTCTTCACTGCCTCCACCGCCTGCTATGCCGCCTCCACCACGTCTAGTGTCGTCACCAATGAACTCGAATTCGCCTGCGACTATGTATAGGAGAGGGAGGAACGCCAATGTGAACATCCTTCAAGAGCGAGAGAGACAAGAGTGAGAGAGTGAGAAATTGAGAGAGACGAGAGTGAGAGAGACAAGAGTGTGAAAGATGAGAGGAAAGGAGTTTTAGTTAAGTTTTTTTTAGCTACCCCTGACTCATGCTCTGCAATAGACCTCGCGACCGTAAAATTTGCCTCTTTTAAAAGTCATGGTCGCAACATCCGAACCTAGGCTGTAACCTTTCTTTCTTATGGTCGTGACAAATCTTAAACGTTTCTAATGACCTCACCTTTTGATATCCAGGCCGTAACATACCTAGGGCTCTAATGTTCAGGCTACCACTTTTGAAAGTAACGGCCAAGATGCTTTGTTGAGCACCTAGCCTTCAAGCTATAGACCTCATGTTTTCGCCCCTTCTTGAGGTTTATGAGGAATAAACCTTACCTTCGATCCTTCTCATGACCTTAAACTGACTTTTTGATCCTTGCATGACCTAAAGCTGTCTCTTAAACCTCCAGTCCTCCTTATAACCTTAAACTGACTCGTGGTCCCCGCATGACCTAAAAATGCCCTATTAAACCTTTGGTCCTCCTCATAACTTTAAACTAACTCGTCGGTCCTCGCATGATCTAAAAATACATTTTTGAACCTTCGGTCCTCCTCATGACCTTAAACTGACTCTTCGGTCCTTGCATGAGCTAAAAATGCCTCTTAAAGCTTCGGTCCTTCCCATAACCTTAAATTAACTTGCCAGTCATTGCATGGCCTAAAAATGTCCCTTTGAATCTTCAATTCTCCTCATGATCTTAAACTGACTCGTCAATTCTCACATGACCTAAAAATGCTCCTTTGAACCTTTGGTCCTCCTCATGACCTTAAACTGACACATCAGTCCTCGCATGACCTAAAACTTTTATTTTAAACCTTCGGTCCTCCTCATGACCATAAACTAACTCTGTTACGGTTGGTATATTGAAAATCATATTTTTAGTATTTAATTTTATTTTAATAAAATTAATTTTTTATTTTATAAGAATCTTACTGAGCAATATATGCAATATCATTTCTTTAATATTATGCATAGATTTTCTTTATTCTGTATAGTATTTAATCTAGTGTGTAGAGTACGGCTTGCACACAAAATATCAGATTTTAGGTTTTTACATAATATAAGTTTTATATTTACAGTTTAGATGAAAATAGGCATACCATCAGTACGACGGTAGTTCAAAGTTTTAGTAGGCCTGTCTTGGTTATGGGAATAGATAATAGTGTCGTCTATTGTTCTGACTCTCTGCACTGGTACACTTTGTGTATATTGAACGAGATACATTGGGTAATTAATTTTATACTGACTATATAAATTAATTCACACCACAAGGTTATTATTAACAGTGCTTATGCTCTTAATCCTGAAATAATTATTAATTTGCGTATATTTAATATTCATTATTTTGATTCATTAGAGCATGCGATTTTATGAATCTATATTCCCGATGAGTTAGATAGCGATATTATTTATATGGTAAATATTAATTATTGATAAAATTTATGTTCCAAAAGATCAAAATTAACGATACCCCCTTAAGGAAGCTTACAAGTTTTGATCGAGTTAGACCCTATAGGTGGATTTGATTATCTAGCAATCAAATAAGTTAAGCGAAATGACTTAAAAAATTTCAAGATGTCGATTAAATTAAATTGTCAGTAATTAAATTTAATTGGCGGGTATCGGGAATCTTAACGTGGAAAAAAATGATAAGCATTTAATAACAGAAGCTCAATGCAAGATGGTCTTGAGATTGTGGGTCAGATTGCAATTATAGTTCTTTATTTGTGTGAACTGTAATTTAGTATTTTATGAAAATTACAAAAATCGCTGCAAGTTTTCCATAGCAGATACCGCTATGAGGTTTGCTTAATTGTGGAAACTGCTAATACGTACATGTGTTCCACTAGAAGTCTGACTCATAATTACTTTACAGGTCCCTACTGTAGCCCTATAAATATGCGGGTTGGCTAAACTAGTTTCATAACTTGTCTTTCATGACTAAAGCTATCCAAGTTCTGCCGGTACGAGTTCTTGATAGTTCGTAGCTCACACTACATTCGAGAATCGCATAAAGGGATACAATAGAAAGTCTAATGGGAGCTTCAACTCATAATCAAAAACGTAGTTGAAGATTTAACCGGTAAAAATTATTCTTCTAAATTAACTTTGGTTGCACGGGTTTTAATTTTAATCGTTCGACGTCAAAAGTCTTATCTAAAGCCTGTTTCGGCGTTTGCCTGTCCAGTTAATTTTTTACCTAAAATCGTTTGTAAAAATAATGTTCTTGGCAATTTTGCCTCCAACAATTGGTATTAGAGCCGTGTTATTTTGTTTAAGGTTATCAGGGCGAGGAAGTTTTAGAACTGTGTTAACTTGGTTTTACAAGTGTTCTAATTCCGATTTTATGATCATAATTTATTTCATGTATGATTGAATGCGTGGATGATGATTATTTTATTTTTTTTAAATCACAAGAGTTGGCCGTGATAGATCGAATGTGAGCCTTCAGGACATAGGATCGATGTAATAACTAGTTGTTTGTTTTTAAAAATATGTTTATATTATTTAAGATGAAGTTGAATATATCTAAGAACACAAAGAGCGGAGGTGGCACCAACGGTGGTTTTAGATTTTTACGGGCCACGGATCACATTAAGTTTTTAATGGTTTTAAATAAATTTTTTGGTCAGTTTTCTACAGTATTTATGTATTAAAAACAGCTGCAAAAATAAGTCAAAAATAGAAAAAAAAAAATTAGCAGAATAGCACCACCACCGGCAGCTTTATCGGTGGCAGTTCAGCGACAGTTTTGATATTTTTTGGGTCATTTTGTAACTATTTTTTGAGCAATTTTTTAGGCAAAATATAGCAATAAACATACCTCAAAACACTGTCCAAAAATCATAAAATAAAAAAAAATAGGCCAAGCAGTGCAGAAAAAGGCAGCATAACAGCGGCATTTCAGCGGTAGTGGCGACGCTGGTTTGGGGCTATTTTGGTGCTATTTTGGGGCTGTTTTCAAGGCGTTCTTCGAAGCAACGGATTACCAGATATTTGAGCTATTTTTTCAAAAAAATGGGTGCGAAAAAACCACCAAAAAAGCCCAAAAGGGCGGCATGCAACAGCAGTTTTTCGAGGTTGTTTTTCAACAATTTTTCCAGGCTATTTTTCAACAGTTTATCCTCTACAGGAGACTAAAACACTTCAGCATTTCACTTTGATCATAAAATCGTGATATTGCATATCGTGTTTATATATATATGAACTACGTGGATGTTGTATATCTGTTTTATTTATTCTATTAATTTAATTAATTCAGAAATTTGATTTTAATTAAAATATTTTGTAATAGAAAATAAAATTAAGTTTTTTTAATTAAAATTTTTAATTAAATGAAAAAAAAATTAGATATTTTATTTTTTACAAAATATCACGTTTAAGTTGATTTTTCATAAAATTGGCCATCTTGGAATAACGTGAGAATTAATTCTGGATTTTGAATTAATTAAGTAGAAAAATATTTAATCAAAATAAATTATTATTTTTCAAAAAATGTGAAAAGAAAAATAAAATAAATAAATATCTTTAATCAATACCTTAACTGAAAAGTTGAAAGAAAAACTATAAATTTATTAAATTTTAATTTATACGCATTTAAACATGAAAAGAAGGTTTGGCAAACCGAAATCTTTGGAATCGTGTACACGGAAAGATGTTTGATTCTTTCAGATCGTGTGATTTTTGAAATTAATAAATTTATTTTAATTAAATAGACTTTTATAACCCTTAAAAATATTTTAAAAATATAAGTGGGAGAGAAAATTTATTCACAGATAAATTCCGCGGTCTCCATCACCAGTTTATAGGTGATGCAATTAAACCTTGCGTGTTGGCAGTAAGGCTTTCCTCCCCATCAAACAGATTAATTACGGTATCGCCAGTAGAAATCTTCTTTAGGGATAATTATAGATAATTGTTAATGTGGATCACTTCTCCATCTGAATGGTTCATTGCGAAGCGATTGATTTGGAATTAGATGATAGTTAACACTTACCTGTATATAATAGTATCCCCTCCATCTGAGTCACTATTATTATATACTGGACCGAATCTATGTCAGCTATTTAATTTTACTTGGCAAGGTCAGTTGCCTAAATAGTAAAATTAATAGGAATTAGCATGTCTGGTCATACGATGGATAGTAGATGTCCTCTCATCGAGGCATGCTGTTCAAAGTATACCAAGCTGCAGGCGAATTTCTTTTAAAATTGTAAAAGGAACCAAATTAAACTAAATTCAAAATATTGCTCGTTATAATTAACGATTTTCTTAATTATGTGATTCTCAGGATTAAAATGTCTTTCAATCCACTTACGGTTATACTCAAACAAAACAAACTAACGAAACCAAATTTTGTTGACTAGAAAAGTAATTTGGATATAACTTTAACTACTAATGATATTCTTTCAATACCAGAAAATGTGTTTATTTCAAAAAAAAGTTCTTCCTCTAGGCCGAAAGGCTTGAAGAAGAAAAAAGTTCATAAACTGGGAGACACGATTTTCAAGGTAGTTAGTTGGTCATTGTCTGGTGTGAAAAAGACAAAAGACAGATGTTTTCACTGCAATCGAACACGGCACTGAAAATAGCTATATTCAGTATTTCGCAAAAGGCAAAACAAACAGGGTAATTATTGTTCACTGATTATAAAAACATGTTTAGTAGTGTTATCTACCAGTACCTGATGTGTAGATACATGAGCCACTAATCATATCTATAATTTATTGTAGAGGTTTAAAGAAATCTAACAACTTAGTGACGGGGAGATTTACCTGCATATGGGTAATAATACAAAGGTAACAGTAGCTGTAATGAGAAATGTCACTCTCAGTTTTAGTGGAAATAGAGTTTTAATATTGAGATATTGTCTTTTTGTACCTTCCATTAGAAGAAACTTAATTTCCATTTCTAGATTGGTTAAAAATGGATATTTAGTTTATTTTAGTAACTCTGTGGTTATTAAGGATAATAAATGGATTATCTGCTCTAGTATATTAGTGGATGATCTTTATGTTATTACCCCAATCTCTCCTACACTATAACTAATTAAATTGAATAACACATCTAATTTATCATACAAGAGAAAGTTTCTTTTTTAATGAACCAAACGTTTTTTTGGCACTTACGCTTGGGTTATATTAATCTAAAAGGATAAACGGACTGGTAACAGATAGACCTTTGAGTTCATTGGAAGTGGAAGCACTTCTAGTCTGTGAATTTTTCTTAAAGGGTAAAATGATCAAGAGACACTTTTTGGCCAAATGCTATAGAGCTAAAGAACCGTTGGAACTGATTCATTCTGATATGTGTGGTCCTATGACAATCCGGACTAGATAAGGCTTTGAGTTTCATCAGTTTCATTAATGACTACTTAATGTATGGATAAATTTACCTAATGCACCGTAAGTCTAAATGCTTTGAAGAATTTAAGGCGGAGGCAGAAAAACATCTAGGTAAAAATATCAAATCACTATAATTCGACCGTAGTTGGGAATACCTCTATGGAGAGTTTAGGGACTACCTTTCATTAGAAAGGATTATATCCCAGTTGACTGCACCACGCACTCCGTAATAGAATGGTGTAGCAGAAAGAAAGAATATGACTCGTATGGAGATGGTAAAGTCCATGATAAGTTATTCAGGTTTATTCGATTCGTTATTGGGACTCGCATTAGAGACAACGGTTTACATTCTGAACTTGGTATCTTCTAAGTTAGTACATTCTACTCCCACAGAACTATGGACTGGGTGTAAACCTAGTCTAAAACACATTCGAATTTAGCGGTGACCAACACATGTGCTGAAAGGAAATGTGGGTAAGTTAGAACCGAGGACAGAAGTCTATTTCTTTGTGGTGTATCCCAAGGGAACGAAAGGTGGTCTATTTTAAAATTCGAAGGATTAGAAGGTCATTGTTAGCACCAATGCCCGATTCTTGAAGAAAAATTATATTATGGATCACATACCCAAAAGCAATATTGATTTGGAAGAATTGAGAGAAAATACCAGTAGAGAGGGAGAGGAACCACAAGTCACTGATATTCTATTACCTCGTCGTAGTGGGAGGATTATCGAGAGAGGTGCAAATCAAGAATAGGGTACTGATGCACAGGTTTCAGATTCTGCACAGCGTATTACTACTAGTACAGAAACACATATAGTACCTTATCGTATTGGGAGGGTTGTTCATCAACCTAATCGGTATATGTTCTTGAGAGAGTCTTTTGACAGGATCCCGACAGAACTAGATACAGAACCCTGTAACTACAATGAAGTACTTTAGAACAAAGATGCAGATCTTTGAAAAAGGGTTATGAATTCAGATATAGAATCTATGTATTCCAATCAGGTCTAAGAATTTGTAGAACCACCAAAAGGAATAAAATCTATTGGATACAAGTGGATCTACAAGAGAAAGAGATGAGCATATGGAAAGGTTAAAACCTTCAAAACTAGGCTTGTTGCTAAAGAGTTCACTCAGAAAGAAATGATTGATTATGAGAAAACTTTTTTCGCCAGTAGCCA
Organism: Heliamphora pulchella; assembly: GCA_032270985.1. Lineage (NCBI taxonomy): Eukaryota > Viridiplantae > Streptophyta > Magnoliopsida > Ericales > Sarraceniaceae > Heliamphora > Heliamphora pulchella. Next base: position 23,848 of record JAULJZ010153382.1, read on the forward strand.
TGCTTAAGTTTATCCGGATTCTCCTATCCATTACCTCTCATTTTGATTACGAAATCTGGCAAATGGATGTCAAGATAGCTTTCCATAATGAAATTCTTGGCAAGTGTTTCTATATGATACAATCAGACGGATTCATTGTAAAGGGCCAGGAACACGTGTTGTATAAGCTTAAGATATTAATTTATGGACTTAAGAAGACAACGAGGTCTTAGAACACTCGATTTGATCAAGCTATAAAGTTTTATGATTTTGATCAGAGTCCGAATGAGTCCTATGTGTAAAAGAAGCGTGACAGAAGTATAGTGATCTTCCTAGTACTTTATGTAGACGATATCTTGCTCATCAAAAATAATGTGGGGGCATTATATATGGTTAATGTATGGTTATTTGGTCAGTTCAATATGAAGAACTTGGGAGAAGGCAGTCACATCCTTGAGATTAAGCTTATGCGAGATTAGAAACAAAGGATGTTGGGCTTATCGCAAGCAAAATATATCAATGATATCCTAGCTTGTTTTAGTATGCAGGATTCCAAGAAAGGGTTTCCCCCTTTTAGATATGGAATCACTCTATCCAAGGATCAATATCCTAAGACACCTGATGAGATAGAGAAGATGAAGGTGGTTCCTTATGCTTCGGCAGTAGGAAGCCTCATGTATGATATACTTTGCACTACACCCGACATCTGCTTTGCCGTTGGCATGATTAGCAGATATTAGTCTAACCTAGGGTAGGAGCATTGAACTGAGTAAAGAATATAATCAAGTACCTAAAAATCACTAAGGATAATATGTTGGTTTACGAAGCAGACAGTTTAGTACCTTTAGGGTACACAGACTCAAATTTTTAGTCAGACAAAGATTTCCGTAACTCTACCTCAGGATATGTGTTTACTTAGGGAGGTGGAGCTATAAGTTGGAGGAGTATCAAGTAGTCCAGTATTGCTGATTCCACAATGGAGGCCGAATACTTGCCAGCTCCTAAAGCAGCCAAGGAGCTCATTTGGCTCGGCAACTTCCTACTGGATCGAAATGTGGTACCTTTAGTTCAATCGGCAATTACACTTTATTGTGATAATAAGGGAATGGTTGCAAACTCGAAAGAGCCAAGGGTCAACAAGAAAGGAAAGCACATTGAACGTAAGTATCAACTGATACGAGAAATTGTACAGAGAGGTGATGTTGCTGTGACTAAGATTGCATCAGGAGACAACCTTGCAAATTCTTTAACAAAGAGCTTACTGGTTAAGACTTTTGATAATCATGTAGAGGTCATGGGAGTCAGATGTATGGCAGTATGGTTTTGAGTATAAGTGGGAGATTATTAGGATTGGTATATTGAAAATCATATTTTTAGTATTTAATTTTATTTTAATAAAATTAATTTTCTATTTTATGAGAATCTTAATGAGTAATGTATGCAATGTCATTTCTTTAATATTATGCGTGGATGTCTTTTATTCTGTATAGTATTTAATCTAGTGTGTAGAGTACGGCTTGCAGACAGAAGATCAGATTCTAAGTTCTTGCAGAATATAAGTTTTGTGTTCATAGTTTAGATGAAAATAGACATACCATCACTACGACTGTAGCACAGAGTTTTAGTAAACATGTCTTGGTTATGGGGAACAGATAATAGCGTCATCTATTATTTTGGCTCTCTATACTAGTACACTTTGTGTATATTGAACGAGACACATTGAGATAATTAATTTTATACTAGCTATATAAATTAATTCACACCCTAAGATTATTATGAACAGTGCTTGTGCACTTATTATTGAAATAATTATTGATTTGTGTATATTTAATATTTGTTGTTTTGATTCATTAGATGGTCGGATTTTATATGGGTTTATATTCCCAATGAGTTAGATAGCTGTATTATTTATATGGTAAATATTAATTATTGACGGAATTCACGTTTCGAAATATTAGGATTAACGATACCCCCTTAAGGAAGCTTATAAGTTTTGATCGGGCCAAACCCTGCAGGTGGAGTTGATTATCCGACGGTCAAATAAGTTAAGCAGAAAGGTTTAAGAAATTTCAATATGCCGATTAAATTAAATTATCAGTAATTAAATTTAATTAGCGGATATCGAGAATCTTAACGTAGGAAGAAATGATAAACATTTAATAAAAGAAGCTCAATACAAGATAGTCTTGAGATTGTGGATCAGAGTGTAATTATAGTTCTTTAGTGGTGTGAACTGTAATTTAGTATTTTATAAAAATTACAGAACCACTGCTGTTTTCAATAATTACAGATACCGCTATGAGGTTTGTTTAATTGCAAAAACTGCTGATACGTATCTGTGTTCCACTCGAAGTCTAACTCATAATTACTCCACAAGTCCCTACTGTAATCCTATAAATATGCGTGTAGGCTGAACCAGTTTCATAACTTGTCTTTCAAGACTAAAACTTTTCAGGTTCTGCCAATACGAGTTCTCGATAGTCTGTAGCCCACACTATATTCGAGAATCACATAAGGAAATACAGTAGAAGGTCTGATGGGAGTTTCAACTCGAAATCAAAAATGTAGTTGAAGATTTAACCGGTGAAAGGTATTCTTCTAAATTAATTTTGCTTGCACGGGTTTTAATTTTGATCGTTCGATGTCAAAAAATTTATCTGGAGCCTATTTTGATGTTTGCCAATCCAGTTAATTTTTTACCGAAAATCATTTGTAAAAATATTATTCTTGGCAGTTTTGCCTCCTATAGACTCATCGGTCCTTGCATGACCTAAAAATGCCCTTTTGAACCTTCGGTCCTCTTCATGACCTTAAACTGACTCGTCGGTCCTTGCATGACCTAAAATTGCCCCTAAAATGGTCGGTCCTCCTTATGAACTTAAACTGACCCTTTGGTCCTGTCATGACATAAAATTGATATTTATATCTTCGATCCATTCATGACCTAAAAGTGATCATCTTCGGTTCGTGTTGTGATCTTAAACCCTTGTATGTTTGCATCGTACCTATTTACATCATATTGTATTTTCCATGCAACATGATTAGCCTATTTGCATCATATGTATTGCCCCACAAACTACGACCGATCTAATCCCTTACAATGGGGGTACATAGAAAGCTCGATGGAAATTCAGGTTTGACCACACTTTTCTGTATGTTTTGTTTGTGCCTAAGATTAGCAGCTTATTCAGTCGGTTTGACACTAGAGCTTTGACATTTACTTGTACCACAAATAGTTGCAAGCTCTGTCAAAAAGGAAAAACTGTAGAACCCCAATTTGACCAAGCCGAATCTTAGGCACCTACCTCGAATGCTCTCCAATGATGAAAATATGGAAATTATGCTCAGGGATATTCCCAGGTAAGCAAAGTTAGGAATTTGGTTCAAAATCCAAGAAACCACCAAAAACTTTTAGGCCGCGACATCCTTGTTCTTCACAGCCGCAACCTTTTTCAAAACCCTACAACACGCTGTGTCTTTACCCCAATGGCTGCCACCTTTTTGTGATCCTAGAGCAGGTCACAACTCTCATTTGTCATGATCGTGACCTTTTTGAAACCTAAACCTAGTCGCGACCTTTGAAGTTCACGACCTATTTTGTTCGTAGAATAACAGTCACGGCTGGTACTGTTTGTACAATTAAAGGCCACGACCGCGAGTTTGACACCTTTTTAGACAGGTGGCAGCATTCCAGATGATGTCCATGTTGCATCCTTGCCTATAAATAGACGCCCAAGAAGAGAAATACCTGGATAACGACTCTGCCGAGTCCAATTCCCACCCAATATTTTGATAGAGCTGATACTCATATTTCTGATACTCCCGAACCTAGTTCGTGAGTTTGCTTGCATTGGTGAGGCCTTAGAGCACAAATTATTAAGCAATTCTCATCTTCCACATCTAAGAGGACATCCGAGGCTGTTATCTACACGAGATAACCATAGGAAAATTGTGACGTTTTTTCAAACCCTCATCTTCTCTCTCCTAAGGGTGTCACGGTTAAGGTTACCATTCATTATTTTTATTTTCATCAAGCTTGTTCATCTAAGCTATCATTAAAACAGCATGTTTACACTTTTTTGTATTGTATAGAATAGCATATTTCAGTCCATTTTCATATTCATTAGTACACTGGGTACATAAAATTGCCTCTGTGATTTCAAAAAACTAACGGCCGCGACCCTTAATTGTCATGGTCGTGAGTTATTTTGACCCTATTACTGTGGCGGCTACTTTTTTATTTTTAGCCACTACCTTTTTTCTTATTTTTTTCACAACCGTAACATTCTGTTGCTACAATCGTGATCTTAATGTGAGACCAATAGCATGAAAGCTATGTTTAAAGCCTTCTATTATCTATGTTTAATGTTTTATGCATTCTATTTTAAGACTTGTTGCTGTTGGAGTAATGAGTAGTAGGTTCAGCCCTAATGAAGTGAGTTGTGGTCTCTATTCCATGTATCTAATCCATTTGAGTCCCCTTTAGACCTTGCATGTTGAACACCCCTTTGGAACCCAAAAATACCTTGGCCGCAACTTTTGTTGTCATGGTCGTGACCTTTTACATCTCCTTTTGTTGCAGCAACCATGTATTTTGTCACGACCACCAGTTTTGTGACTTATTTGGTCACGGCCGCAACATTGGTTGCTACGGCCGTGAGTTTTTCTGTATATATCCAATAGTTTAAAACAATGTTTGAATCTCCCCTGTTCCTTCTGTATAAACTAAAAGCAATATGCTAGAGGCAAAAACTTTATTATATGACCCTTAGGCCTTTCTTGTTCCATTTGAACTTTCATTGCATGATTTTTGTTTGGCTTTGGTCAAATAATACGTGTGGCATATTTAGAAATAATAACCAAGTTGTATGACTCTTAAGAGTATAGTTAAGACTTTTTCTTCTTTGTTTGTTTTTGTATGAACTCTCTTTAATCTCATATTATGTACATGTTACCTTTGAAAAGTTTAAAACAAGAATCAATATTGGCAAAGTAGAGGCCAACCTTATGGTTGGGCGAAAAGAGTGCCTAACACCTTCCTTTTTTATACCTTATCCCTCAAATCCTATTTTGCTTTGGTTATGTTTACAAAGGACCCGTAGCCTTCTTTTTATTTTTCATAGTTTTTCTCAAAAATTAAGTGGCGACTCCATTTTTCTTAAAATGTACTGAGATATCTTGAATTTTTTGTTTTAAAAAGAAAAGAGCATTTTTCTAAAAATATTGGATATCCGACACAATCGTTTTGTTTTTTCTCGAACGCTCGTAGGTGCAACGAAGAAAAGTCAGGTCCTTCTTCTTTTTGTCTCTCCTCCTTGTCTTGCACTACGCTTCAACTCCTTCCCCAACCAAGCTCTATAATCCTCAAAAAGCACGCCATAAAACTCTACCAACTAGTATCATCAGCTGAGAAGACCAAGCCTGCTGATATTGGCCCAATAAGGGAGCTAGATGAGGAGAACTGTATAGATAGCTCACAATAGCATCAGGCCTAGTCTGAGTGTGCCCGAACTAACGGAGAATGCGATACGAATGGTAGAAGGTAGCCAGCTTCAAGCCGATCAACAAAACCCAGGGGTGGTCCATGGTGGCAGCAATCGTAATAGAAATCTTCAACTAGAGGCATTGCCAGGAAATGTCCTCCCCAGTTTATGAACTCAAGAAGTCCTTCCAAGCGACTTTAGTGGAGTAAAGGCGGTAAGGTCGACGATGGACAAATAACTTCATGTTATAGTTATCAGATACGGGTTTTTCCAATAGGTTCACCTTATCCATTAACCAAACTTGAGAAAAAAAAATTAAAAAGAAGAGCTGAGCAAAAAATAGAGAAAAATAAAGAAAAATGAGAACTGAGCAAAAAAACAAAGAAAAATAAAGAAAAAGGAGAGCTAAGGAGAAAAAAGGAGAGAAATACAAAAAAATGAGAGATGAGTAAGCACTTGAAGTAGTAAATCACTAACCACAAAGTGAGGGACGCCCTTTGTACGGACCGCATCAAGTCCAAGAAGCGTCTCAGCAAGGACTAGGGGAACGGGGTCCCGACCCTAGTGAACTGACAAGCAACATCCACCAAAGAAGAGGTATCCCATCCATTAGAAGATGCCAAGAGGAAACGGGCTAGTAAACAGATACAAAAAGCATAACGATACTGGAGCTAAAGGGAGAAATCAGTGAGAGGACCTCAGGATCATAATCGATCAATGATCCGAGCCCCGTTAAGAACTCCATCATGGGTGATAAGTGAAGCCTCACGCTTGGAGTAGCCACAAAGCTGCATCAACTTATCCTTGGAACTTGAGAATGGAGTAGGGCCTATGACCTCGTCCCGGGACGAGATCTCGAGGATAACAGAGAAGTCCTCCACCGTCGGGCATAGCTCCTCGTATCCGAAACGGAACACATGGACATCGAGATCCCACAGTGGGGTAGCTCCTCTCAGAAGATGCCAGTCGATCCTTATGGTCTTCAAGGAAAATAGTGCATCCAAATCAAAATTGGCGAAGTTCTTGTTCTCGATCGTAGAGAACTCGCCTATCCACGACAATAGGGAGTTATTAAAAGAACAAGCCTTGTAAAGACAAGAAGAATGGAGAATATCTCAGACAATGAGATCTGGACCAGTGGGTCCCCTTTTATAAAGCCAAAAAGGAGGGAGGACCATAGAATCAACTCTGTTTTTCACGCTAAAAATCTTTGTCACGACCATCACCTTTTCCTCACGGCCGACATGTGCAACTGTCATGGCCACTACTATTATTCACGGTCATGAACTTCAATATTTCATGCCACAAACTTTTTCCCATGTTTGTTCAGGCCGCCATGTTTAAATGTCACAACCGTGAGGTTTTTCCTCATAGCCGCAACCTTTTTTCTGCAAAAAATTTGACAGCATCTCCCTTTTTTGCTAACATGCCTAAAATCCTCACCAAAAACCTGTAAGTAACTCGCAACACAAAAATGGGTTCACAAGGCAAGTTTCAACTCACGAACATATGTCATGCATAAGAAAAGATTCGAGTGATCAGAAAGATGTTTTCATATGTATGTAAAACGATGAGCATCCATAATGTATATAATGTAATCCAAGAGGCACGAAGGCCTACCCCAATCAAAGGTAATGTGTATGTGTGTGGTATATCAAAGTGTATCAGCGAGCACGCAGGCCTAAGCAGAAGAATAGGGACACATGCCTCTGTATGCATGAAGAAGAAAGAATAGAAAAGAAAGCAGCAAAGATGGGGGGGTCACTGCCGCCGGGTCCTCATCCTCTGGACCACGTACCCTTCCTAGGATGACTCTCTTGCTATCGAGCCGGTCTCCTCCTCCTTCAAGCTATTAACGGTGTGCACAGTGCTAGGAGTTCGAGCTCTAGATGAAGAAGCGGAAGCAAAAGCCCGCCCAAAAGATGTAGTCGGTGGTGCCACACGACCTCCACGAGTTCTCGGGCCTTTACCCCAGTTACACTGCAAGAAGAGAGTATCATATCAGCTGATGGTATATAAAGGCAAAAACGAAAGTGCAGAAAGTAAAAGAAGCAAGGAACAATGCCTACCACAACGGGACCACCCCGGGGAGTAACAAGTGACTGGATGCTGTGGGTCCAAAAAGTGCTATCCCATCGGCAGATCAACACCCTCATGCCGGTGATCAGTCGGAGGCACTCCTCACCCCACTCCTGAGGAAGCTGTCAAGGAAAGAGTTACATTAGTACAAGCAATTTGAAAAATAGTAAAAGAAGAGAAGGGAAAGGATGTACCTACTCTACACCAGAAGGAAGGCGTAACTCATGTGCTATCATCTACGGGATCTCGTTCTGGTAGAGGTTCCCATCCACGAATGTGTCCACGGTCCAAGACAGCTCGAGATAGGCCACAGATGATCTCAACTATACGTAGGGCATCGGTTTGGCGCATCCTAACCGGAGGTGCCCTCAAGATATGAAAGTGGTCACACCCCAAGGACTACGAAATCACACGCTTGCCGAGGTACCACTCTTTTTAGAATGGCCACTCAAAAAAAACATGGGTCCGACTGACCTCCCGGCTCCACATCAGGTCAACACCATCCCACTCCTCCACACCAACCCACAAATCTTAGCGAACTTGCAAGGCAAGAAAGCATGTTAGAAACCAATATATATGAAAGGATGGAAATGAAGACAAGAAGAAGAAGAAGGACATACCTGGTTAGCCATGATGGTGTCCAAGACGTAGCGATCTCCATCCAGATCCTTCCCATTGGGCTTCGTGCCCAGGTATCTCCTCGCCCATCGAAGCACCCAGGGGATCATGGAGGGGTCATCACATGAAATCACCGGCAAGGCATGCCGAGAAACTCATATGCCCAGAGTTATAGAAAATCAAAGAGCATCAGTACGACATATGAGTTATGCATGAATGAAAATAGAAAGGAAAGCAGGAAAAGAAGCAACAGTATATCTCCCAGATGTGCTAATAGTCGCTTGTTCTCCTGTCAGAGGTCCGGGTGGCACCACTCATATAATCGGAGAGGGTAGACAAGGCGGCTCCCCCCGAGTCGAATGTGCGTATGTTGTCCACCTCCATCATCACCGCGAGGTAGTGGAGGTGCACTCTATTCTCTAAGTTGGGAATAGAGCTATCTTGAGCATAGAGAGAATAAAGGCAATCGTCACCGACTCAAAGTGGCGGGCCACAGAGCAGACGAACTCCTAAAAGGTCTTCCTCAGCTAGGTGTATCTGATGCTCACCTCGTCGATGGCTGAGGGCACCTGGCCAAGGAAGAACGTAAAAGCCTTAGGGCTCTAGCTAATATCTGGATCAAAGGCGATCGGGTCGCTACCTACCCAAATCCCGATGATAAGACCAAAGTCGAGGGGCGTGAGTGTCACCTCAAAAGTGGGGAAGTAGAACGTGTTGGTGGTGTCCCATCATCTCTCTACCAACACCATGAGTAGGACCCGGTTGTTGCTAGTCTCCTCTAGCGTGGTGATAAACCGATCGAACCCTACCCTATCGACGGTCTCCCGGCTCCTCTGTGGGAGGGCAACGTACCACTCCAACACGTCAGAAAAACCTCCAAAACCATGGATGCGGATGTTCCCCTAAAACAAAACAAAACAAAGAAGCATGAGATCGGTAAACAAAAACCAACGATAACTGCTTTGTAAACATCATGAAACATGCAAGAACACAGTTAGAGGCAAACGTACAATTCATGACTTTTGAGAAACCCCTCCCCCCCCCCGGTAAACATGAAAAACGGACTCAAGCTTTTAAACCAAAATAAGTAGATCAATGGCCTTCATTTTAAAATTTCTCTTTGCATACACAAACCAAAAACCATGCAACAAGCATCCATTATATGTTTAGTCTAATAAATGTTACGTGAGATAATCTCAACATTCAAGGCAATTCAAGAGTTCTCTAAATCGACTAAAACAATGAAAACTGTCATCCACACGATCAAAATTCGAACTCAATTTCATATAATCTAAACTCTAAGAAACAAAACCAAATTCGTTTCAAATCTCAAATTCATTCTCAATTCTAAATCTCGTTCGGTCTTGATTCATCTTCAAAATTTTAAAACCAGTTCAACTCATTTTCAACTCACAAATGAATTCCAAAACAACTACATTTGATCCAAACTTCACTCAAAGGACAAAGCTCAAATCTGGTCCTAGTTTTAATATCTAAAATGTTCCAAATCAAATTCAATTCAATGCAATTTCTCAACTTCAATCCCAAGGTCTGATTCAACCTACTCAAATTCAACCTCAACTTCAAATCAACATTCAACTCAAACTCAAGTTCAAGACTAATTCAAAATCATTTCAAAATCATTCACTCAATCTTAATTTCAATCCCAAATCAACTTAGTTTCAATTCGGTTTAAACTCATTTTTCAATTCAATTCAACACGATTTCCATCTCAACCCAACTCAAGTTTAGTTCAAACTCAAATCCAAAATTCAATCCGATTCGAATCCAATTCCAAGTCAAGTCAACCTAATCCAATAACTTTAAAGATGATCAATTCAACTTAATATGCATACACGTCAATATCAAAACAAGTTTCAGAAGAAAGTTTATCGGGAGGTTCACAACCGAGAGGTGCTCCTCACGGTGCTGAAGAAGATGCTCGCGCTCCGTAACCACATATGGAAAGATGAACTGCTTCATCCCAAACTTTGTCAAGCAATGGAAAAAGGAGACGTACATGGCAGGGTCGAAGTGGTCAGGCATACCTAGCGTGGTGTCCCCATCTAAGATAAAAGCATCACCTCCATCACAACCACCGTCTCCACCGCCTACACCCCTACGGCGCCTTCATCGCCACCTACACCACCTTCGGCCACGCCACCACTGCTAGCTTTGCCACCACTTGTGCCGCCTCCACTACCTATCATACCGCCGCCACCACCTCCGGCATCCTCGTCGATGAACCCGAAACCGCCTCTAACCACTACGAAGTATAGGAGCAGGAAAAGCGAGAGCATAAACATGATGAGAGTCGAGAGAAAGACGAGAGAGAGAGAGAGAGACAGAGAGAGAGAGATGAGAGTCAACAGAGAGCTGAGAGAGTTGAAAGAGTGAGAAAGATGAAAGGAGGAGATATTTTTTCTGATTCTCGCAAAAGAAGTTTTCGAACAACCCTAGACCCATAACCTATCATCGGCCTCCTGGCCGCTAAGTCCGCTTCCTTAAAACGTAATGGCCACAACATCCGAGCTAGGCCGCGATCTTCCTTTCTCATAGTTGTGCCTAATTTAAAAGGTTTGTAACTGCCGCTACATCCAAACCTCCAGGCCGCCATAACCCTTAGGTTATTTGGTACTGCCACAACATCCAAAAGCGGCGACCATAACGTTTTTGTTGATTCCCCCTTGTGTATCAATCTTGAAGCATATGGAAACCCTTATTCCCTATTTTAGCCCCTTTTTGAGGTTTATGGGAGATAGGCCATAGATTTCTATCTTGTCGGTCCTCTTCATGACCTAAAATTGATATCCATCTCCTCGGTCCTCATCATCACCTTAAATTGACTCGTCGGTCCGTTCAAAACCTAAAATTGATATCTATCTTGTCAGTACTCCTCATGACCTTAAAATAACTCTTCGATCCTTTTATGACCTAAAACTAATATCTATTTCCTTGGTCCTCATGACCTTAAACTGACTCTTCGGTCCTCTTCATGGCCTAAAATTGATATCTATCTCTTTGGTCCTTCTCATAATCTTAAACTGACTATCCCGGTCTTCTTCATGATCTTAAACTGACTCCTCGATCCTATTCATGACCTAAAATTGATCCTTGATTCCCCGATCGTCCTCATGACCTTAAATTGACTCTCTGGTCCTCCTCACAACTTTAAACTGACTTTTTGGTCCCTGCACAACCTAAAACTGCCCCTAACCTTTCGGTCCTCCTCATGACCTTAAAGTGACTCCCTGATCTCATTCATGACCTAAAATTGATTCTTGATGATCTTCGGTCCACATTGTGACCCTAAATTTTGTATGTTTTCATTGTACTTGTTTGGATTGTATTGTATCGACCATGCATCAAGATTAGCCTACTTGCATCATAGCCATTGCCCCGCGAACTATGACTGGTCTGATCCCTTGCAATAGAATACGTAGAAAGCTCGATAGAAATTTAGGTTGGACCACTCTTTTTCCTATGTTTTGTTTGTGCCTAAGATTGGCGGCTTAATCAAATGGTTTGTCTCTAGAGTTTTAACATTTACTTACACCACGAATTGTTGCTAGCTCTATCAAAGAGGGGTAACTATAGACACCCCAATTTGACCTAGTCAAACCTTAGGCACCGGTCTCGAATGCTCCCCAATGATAAAAATATGGAATTACGCTCGAACAATTCCCCTAAGCAAGCAATGTCAAGAATTCAACTCAAAAACCCAAGAAACCACTCATCCCCTCAAAAACCTTCAGACCACGACATGCCTAATCCTTAAGCTGCCACCTTTTCCATGATTCTACACCAGGCCGCGTCCTTGCCTTAACAGCCGCCACCTTTTTGTGATCCTTGAACAGGCCGTGATCTTTATTCCTCACAACTATTATCCTTTTGTGATCTTATAATAGGCCGCCACCTTTGAAGGTCACGACCATCTTGGTTTGTATATTAAAATTCATGTCCTCTAGGTACAAGGACACAGCTGTTGGAGGTAATACTACCAAGATTATTATTTTTGTAAACAATTTTTGGTAAAAAATTAACTGGACGGGCAAACACTGAAACAGGCTCCAGATAAAATTTTTGACTAAGAACGATCAAAATAAAACTCATGCAACCAAAGTTAATTTAGATGAATACCTCTTGTTAGATGTATGGCAGCATAGTTTTGAGTATAAGTGGGAGAATGTTATGGTTGGTATACTGAAAACTATATTTTTAGTATTTAATTTTATTTAATAAAATTAATTTTTTACTTTATGAGAATCTTTATGAGCAATGTATGCATATTATTTCTTTGTTATGCATGGATGTCTGATATTCTGTATATTATTTAATCTGGTGTGTAGAGTACGGCTTACACACAGAAGATCAGATTTTAGATTCTTACAGAATCTAAGTTTTATGTTCACAGTTTAGAAAGAAATGGACATACCATCGGTACGACTGTGGCACAGAGTTTTAGTAGGCCTGTCTTGGTTACGGAAAACAGATAATAGCGTTATCTATTGTTCCGACTCTTTGTGCTAATACACTTTGTGTGTATTGAATGGGACTTTTTAGGTAATTAATTTTATACTTACTATATAAATTGATTCACACCCCAAGATTATTATGAATAGTACTTATCCTCTTAATCCTGAAATAATTCTTGATTTTCATATATTTAATATTCGTTATTTTGATTCATTAAAGAGTGCGATCTTATATAAGTCTATATTCCCGGTGAGTTGGATAGCGGTAATATTTATATGGTAAATGTTAATTATTGACGGAATCCACGTTCTAAAAATCGGGATTGAGGATACTTATAAGTTTTGATCAGGCCAAACTCTGTAGGTGAATTTAATTATTCGGCAGTCAAATAAGTTAAGCAGAAGGGCTTAAGGAATATCAAGATGACGATTAAATTAAATTGTCAGTAATTAAATTTAGTTGGCGGGTATCAAAAATATTAATGTGGGGAGAAATGGTAAGCATTTAATAACAGGAGCTCAATGCAAGAAGGTCTTGAGATTTGGGTCAGAGTGCAATTATAGTTCTTTAGTGGTGTGAACTGTAATTCAATATTTTATGAAAATTGCAGAAATCGCTACTATTTTTTCATAATTACAGTTATCGCTATGCGTCTTTCTTTAATTACAGAAATCGCTGGTAGATGTTTGTGTTCCACTAGAAGTCTAACTCATAATTATTCCCCAGGTTCTTGCTGTAGCCGTATATATACGCAGATAGGCTGAACCAGTTTGAGATTGATAGTTCATATATCATTATCATTGAGATATTATTTTTGTCTTTCAAAGACTTAGATATATCGGGGTTTTACCGGTACAAGTTCTCGAAGGATCATAGCCTACACTACGTTCGAGAATCGTGTAAGGAAATACGGTAAAAGATCTAACTGGAGATTCAACTCAGAATCAAGTCGTAGTTGAAGATTAGATCGACAAGAGGTATTCATCTAAATTACCTTTGGTTGCAAGGGTTTATTTTTGATCATTCGACGTCAAAATTTTTATCTGAAGCCCGTTTCGGCATTTGCCCGTCCAGTTATTTTTTACTGATAATCGTTTTACAAAAATAATGATCTTGGCAGTATTGCCTCCAACATGCTGTAGATCCTATTCCACACCGTATTTGATTTGATTCATATGTACTATCATTGTATCCTGAGATTCTGGTCCATTCAATTACAACAATGAATGTTAAGTTTAAGGCTTTCAATAGTTTACCATTTTGATGAAATTCCTCCATAAAAGTGTGGATATCTTTCTTGAGAATAGGCTAATATTGTTTGATGAACTTGAACCATTGCTTAGAAATATCAATAAGCTGTATGTCATCAACCATCACTTGGAAATCTCTCATCCCCATATGAATTTTGAGGCACCCAGTTCTTTCTTCAATTTTTAATATTTTGTTGAAGTCTTCCCCCACACACCAAAGGAGGCCTAACTTGTGTTTGATGTCTCGAATCTCATTCCAAAGATCAACTCTATTAGATACATCATTAGGAGCGTAAATGTTGGTTACCACACACTCAAATTAGTCTAGGAGGGCTCTTACTAGGGGATTGTAATACTTGTGTACAATAGCTTCTTTAAGAGAAAAGAATTAGGGTCCCATATACTAACTAATCCTCTAGAAGCTCCATTTGAGTTAGATGCAATCCACTTGCACTCCTCTTGACCCCAAATTGATCTTACTTTCCTTTCATTTATTTCCTCCTACTTAAACTCCTGAGTCATCATGAAATGGGATTGTTTGCTCTTTCTCAGTTTTTTCACCATTCTTTGCGTTTCCAATCTCCCCAATCCTCTAACATTTCAAGAAATTAGTTTCATCTTGGATTACCTATATGAGCCTGCTACTAGTCAATCTTCATTGGCCTCCATCTCCATAATCTTCTGTAAGATTTGGTCCAAATTGCAGTCCCATTAACTTACATGTTTAAATTACTATCTTCGCCTCTCTTCTAATTAAATCATTATGATTCTTCCTTTTCTTATTGCTGAGTATCTTTGCTCCTATTTCGATGCCTTCTTCATCTTTGGTCTCAATGCTTACTTCTTTGTATTTTCTTAGTATTGTTAGTTGTTGTAGCAACTCTTCTTTCTAATCGCAAAGGATGTTGGAAGGAATAACCATTTGATGTCAAGACTATGTCCTTTTCCCTTTTAGTCCCATCCTTGTTTACACTTAGCTTTTCCCTTGGTATCTTTATCCAAATCTCAAACTGCTTAAATCACCTTTATAGCCATTTCCAGCTCCACAGTTGCCCTACTGTCTACTCTTAGAGAAGGTTCTATGCAGCCTTCTTTAACTGTTAAGTCTTTATCTTTCTCACTTTTTATCCCATCCAAATTCAAGTTCAAATATTTTAAGGTTTCATGTGGCAATTCTTTGAGAGGGAACTTCCTTCCTTTTTGATACTTCTGGTCATAGGCTTCGTCGACATCGAGACAAGCATCAATCTCAAGTTGCAATTTTGTGTAACCTATGCTGGACTTTGGATGAACTTGTGCTTGCTCTTATTGCTCATTCATCACTGGAACACATATACCAAAAATAGATTCTTCTATTTGACTTAAATAACCTAAATTTTGTATCTTGTCTAAGGCAACTCTGGCAAACTTATTTTTAATTCACTACTGTTATATAACATTCAACTTCACCTTGAGTCTCTAGGTTTCCATTACTCTCCTTAGCTGTAGATGATGATTCCTCTTTGCTATCGACATACTGATTTGAAGCTGTTGTTTTGGGCTTCTGCGCCACAAAAATAGCTTTGGAAGCTGGATTCACAACATCTAATTGAATAGAAGAAACTTTAAGATGGCAAAATTGATTGATCATACCTCGATTATCAGTAGATATTACAGCCTTCCCGAACTCCAAAACTTTCCTCTTAGTTGTTCTTTCATCAACATAAATGAGTGACCCCAAATTTCTCCAATCTTAGTGAAGGTGCTGTCACTCCAAATTTCTCCATTCATAAACTACATCAAACTAAGTTTCTAGCCCAGATCTTGCACCCTAAAGAAAGCCTATCTTAACATCTTGACTGGAAAATTGTAGTAACACTTTTAGCCTCCCTAAAGGTTTGATAATTATGCAAAAAACATCTCTTCTCATAGCCTCTTCCAACCAAGCAATTTCACTCTCATTTCTTGTCAGACCCCAAACCCCAAACATGGAGAACCAAGAGGAGAGGGAGAAAGGAAAGTTTGAGAAAAACTAAGGTAGGTATCATTATCTTTCTAATAAAAACTTTTTTTAATCCATAAAGAATCTCAAAGTAACTATAAGATCTTTGAAAATAAGACTTTCGGTGCTTTAATTTGAATATAAGAATGACCCAAAAAGGTTATGAGACGAAGGAGATATACCAATTTTTAAAATAGGAGCAAAAATTTGAAAATCAGAAAAATGCTCCACCAAACAGACCACTCGATTGGTCTGAAGACTGATCAATTAGTCTTTCGGTGCTAGTAGTATTTTTAGCATGCAATAGGAAAACTATAGACTCGCCAAGACTTCTTGATGGCTCGATCGTTCCATCGATCGGTTTAACTCTAACATGAAATTTTTGATATTTTGACAACCCTAAGTCCATCCAAACCTATTTGCATGCAAAAAGGAATACTAGATCCTTTGAAAAACATTAAATTTGGTGAAAAAGGAAGTCTAAAATCTTTAAGAAAGAGAATTCAACTCAAACATTCATCCAAAAACATATGAATTCATCAAACTTTAGAATTTAAAACCTCTCCTAGAGAGTTTACATCTTCAACATACATCCACAAATATGAAATTCTAGCCTTAAGGCTTTACAAAACTTATGCTTCTATGAACAAACAATTACTGCCCTTGATTAAATAACATAATCACAACACTAGTGTAGAGAGAGGGAGGGAGGAAGCTTCCTCAAGAAGTTTTGGCACAAGCTCTAAGGCCACTCACCCATGCATGCCCAAAAATTCACTCTATGTATGCATGATATATTTAATCCACATATATGCATTTACACTATTAAAATTAATTTTTTAACTTTATATTAATTTACAATTCATATTTTCAAAAATTATCAAAATTTAAAATTATTTTTGAATTGAATTTCTCAGGTCTTTACGCACACCGGCAGATCTAACAAAGGTTGTTAAAAAGCTACCGGACCCACTGGCCATATATTTATATGAAAAGTACACATGCTAAATAATATACCACATGAGATAAAATTCACATCATTAATTAATTATATTAATAAAATGGAATCTGGTCCCACATTTCTAACAACATCCACTACACAACTTCTTGTCTACTCTTCACCGATGTCATCTGCATCCATAAAGCCTTTCACAACATGTTTACTCATGTCAGCCGTTGTTTACTGGTTTATGCTTCCGTTCCTATGCTCAAGGATGTTTTTTCTTCCTTTACCATATCCTTCCACAACTTGTTTCCCTTTGTTATTGAATTTTCGTAACATGTCGAAATGAACTTGCTGTACATAGATTCATTTGTCCAAACACCAAACACCATCGTATTTAGCAACAACATCCCTTGCTTCTCTTGACTTATTAAACTTAACAAAACTATACCTGGAGTTGCTTCTCCATCTTCTCTTGTTAGGGATGAGAACATCAACTACTTGACCACATTGCATAAGTATCCTTCCAAGCCACTATCGATCTATTTGATCTGGGATATTAACAACCAAGATGGTGGATCTAGATTCCATTTGTCCATTTCAACCTCATGTACATAAAATCATTGAATTTTAAAGCCCGTGGGTGATGACATTTTCTTGTTGCTTCAACATTTATATTATTAAGAACATTTGTGTACCATGTTCTTTCCTAATTTAACTGAAGAAAGAGGTAAAAACTTAACCTTATCTTTATCATATTAAATTCTTATAAAAAGAAACCTATTGCCAAATCATGGCCCATATAAATACTTATAAAGGCATTCCAATCAAGTTTTTGCAAGGCCTTTCAACCGACTCTGCCTTAGTTCAAATCTTGGCCTATACTCTATTTTCAAGTCTTTTATTGGTATATTTACTAAGGAAAAGTACTAACTTAATGCATTCGGCTCTTGTTTTTCTCCAGTTAGTGGCTCATCACAAAATGAAATAAAAAATAGTAATAAATAAGATTATCGAATCACCTAGGGGAGTGGCTCGAATGAGTCAATAAAGAAAAATCAATGCTAGGAGCAATGAATGTTGTATGACGACACCCTAAGAAAAGGTGACCTGGTTCTTTAAGAAATTAGGGCTCTAATTTTTTATCCAAGGGGCAAGTTCTGTGAGACCCTGACCCGCTTTCTTTTTCGGCGTTTCCAGACGTGCGTTACGTGTTTTCGTTTGAGCATGTTTTTATTGCTTTTGATGCATGATCGGGGCTAGATATGCATGCGGGTAGGTTCCCGGGGGTAGTGGGTTGTTGCGGCGCGAATTTTGAAAAATTTCAAAAAAAAGATATTTTAGAGACTTATAAATATCTGAAGTTAAATATTTTCAAAAGATATTTTTCAAAACTTCTTCAATAAGTTTTCTTTTTTCTATCTGCCTTCTCGCTAAGTTCTTGGGGGCCCGGGGCTCGATTTTTAACCATCCAATAGCGGGATTCTTGCTTTTGGCATGGTGAGCTACGCGTTCATCTGGACAGAATTTTATTCTGGTGAGACTCGATTTTGCACGTGGATTGAGATATCGAGTTTTCAACTTATCGAGGTAGGATTCTAGACCCTACTGCTGTATAAGAGTGTTACATGTAATCGTGTGTGTTTTTAACGGTTAGATTGCCGTAGATCTGAGTTTGTTTCAAGTTTGGTTTTTGAGTTTAAAATCCATTTTTCGACAATTTTGGTGGATGGAATCGGGTGTCGGGAGTTTCTTTTGTGGTCTTGATGTTAGGCCTAGGTGTGTAGATGTCCGAGGATGTTGGACGGGAGTTTGGAGGCTTCGATTCGGGGTTTGAAGGGTCAAACCCGTAGCTCAAAAATGGTTTTCCCTTGAGTTCGGTTGACTGGATCGTGAGGTTCGATCGATTGAACCTGGGTTCTTGAGTTTGGTCGACTGGACCGTGGGGTTCGGTCGACTGGACAGTGCTCCTAGGTGTTTTTGGCTTTTCTAATGTGTTGTTCAGTCGATTGGGGGTTGGGGTGCGATCGACTAAACTTGGGCTGTGTTGTGTTAGTGATTTTGGTTGGTTTCTTGGTTTTCGATTGGCGTCCTATGGTATTCAATTGATTAATTTATGAGATTAGTTAATTTAAATACATGTGGATTTCTTTTGGGGTTTGGTTGGTTGTGCGGTGGGTTCGGGTATCGTGTTGTGATCCCAGGTGTTGTGTAGGTGCCGTCCTCGGGGATGGCATGCATGGTTAGATGCGGGCTGTTGGGGCACAATGATGTGCGTGGTGCTTGTGCATTGTTGGTTGTGGGGCGTTGTGGCGTTGGAATTTAGGGGTAAAAAATAAGAAAATTTAAAAGATGTTTTAGAAAATATTTTAACACCTTGAAAACTAAATTTTGAAAATTCCTTTTATCGAAAATAGAGTCGCCACTTAGTTTTTGAGAAAATCTAAGAAAAACAAGAATAGCCACTGATCTTTAAAACGTTAACCAAAAAAATATGGTTCACGAATCGGGAAAGGTGTTAGGCAACTCATTCGCCCAACCGTAAGGTTGGCCTCTACTAATCATCATTGGTTCTTTGATAGAATTTATCAAATGCATACAACTAAAAAAAATGGAGGTAAAGAGAGAACATCCAAAATTAAATATGAAAAATACATTAAATATGTACATAACACTCCAAAATAAATAAGTGTTAAAAGAAAAATTCTAAGTCTTATGGCATGCAATTTCTATCTAAAGGATACATGAAACACATACCCACATGCAATAATATTGAAACAACTAAACTAGCATGATTTTGTTAAAAAAATAAAAATATGCTAGAAATTGACAAAACTACTTAAACATGAATTTGCTACAAAAGAAAAATTAAACTATCCTAAACATACTTTCAAATAAAGAAACTAAAATTAGCATATCACAAAAATTAACTAGGATAACATTAACATGATGAATTAATAAAGAAATAAGAAATGCATAAAAGAAAAAAAAATACTACATTAAAAGAAAACCTATTTAACAAAGAGATTTAAAATGAGAGTTTCATAAAGATTTAAAAGGAAAGAAAAAGATTTGATAAAATATGAAGGGTAAAAATATTATTAAGAAAAAAATCTAATTAGTTACATAAAAGATGAAAATAAGAAGTATAAAAGGACATTAAAATATATCTTTATGATTTTGGACTTTTTGTAGTTAATAGAAGAAAAGAAAAGAAAAATATTATAGAAGACAAATTAGAAAATTTAGTTATTAACATTTTTACAATTTTTTTAAAAGAGAATAAAATAGAAGAAATGGAAAGAATCATGGAGTATTTTTAAGGAAAAAAAATTATGGACTACTTAAAGAAGGAAAATTAACTTAAAAATCTTTTCTTGATTTTTGGTTTTAGCAAAATAAAAAGAAAAGGAAGATAAAAGAAAATAAGATCATAGAAAAAAAAGAAAA
Source organism: Heliamphora pulchella (assembly GCA_032270985.1). Lineage (NCBI taxonomy): Eukaryota > Viridiplantae > Streptophyta > Magnoliopsida > Ericales > Sarraceniaceae > Heliamphora > Heliamphora pulchella. The sequence continues at coordinate 44,107 of JAULJZ010153382.1, forward strand.
TGAATTTTTATAAGAACAAATAAATACTAATATTACAAGAAAAAAATGCTAAATAGAACTTTATTAAAGCTAAAAGATTAGAAAAAGAAATTACACTAATAAAAGAAAGGAAAAGAAAATAGGAAAAGCTAAAAAAAGAAAATTAAGCTAAAAAAAATAAAATGGAACATTGGCATTAGGGAAGAGAAAAAAAAATAAAACTACATTATAAGAAAAGAAATAAGAAGCTAGAAAAAGAAAATTACACTACTAGAAAAGAGAAGAAAATAAAAAAAAATAAAGACTAATGAAGGAATATTAAGCTAACATTAAAAGAAAAATGAATGCTATAAAGGAAACACTAAACCAAAAATAAAATGGAACACTAATGTTATAAGAAAAGAAAATGAACTAGACTACTATGAACAATAAATTAGAACAACTAAATAAATGTTAGAAAATTAAACTAATACTATAAAGATAAAAGAAATTAAAAATAACTATTTATCTTAAATGTGAAATGTAGTGTTGATTACTACATTCACATAAATATAGGTGCATTATTATAACAATTAACAACATTATTAAGTTGTAATTGCCAAAATATGTTAGCACCATTTAATGAATACAAATAAAAATTACAATGTGCTAAGTGTGAGTGCGAAAGAATTAACAATTAAAGAAGTAGAGGAAACAATTAAACTATATGAAATAAATAAGATTAACTAAATAAATAAAAGAACATGCAAATTGAAATTGAATCTTAATCCGGTCACCCTAAAAGAGAAGAATTGGAGTTGAGAAAGACCGGGGATCCAAACAAAGTACCTAAATCGTGGAATCCTCAAATTGGGGAATGTGCTTTGATCCTCGGGTGCTGATTCCAAGCTAAGACTTCAATGGTAGGTATTGGAGGTTCGGGACTCGGTATTTCGGCAGGACTTCGGCGTCGGGGCTCGGGATTGCTCGATGTATTGGCAGAGTCTTTCTTACTCAATTTTCGTACTGAAAATGTACGCTGGGGTATGGTATTTATAAAATTCTTCAACCAATAAGATGTTGCCACGTTTTGGGACACGTCAAGCCATTTGGAGTTGGCGGTCGCCATGTTTTTAAAAGGTTCCACAAAGTTCTATGGCGGTCGCCACTATGGAAGCTGGCGGTCGCCATGATGAAAGGTGGCAGTCGCCATTTTTGGCTAGGGTTTTCACAAAGTTCTATGGCGATCGCCACAATGAGAGTTGGCGGTCGCCTTACTTGGGCAGCAAGTTTCGATGGTTCGTTAAAATTTTATTGGTTTGAAGGTTCCGGGTTTAAATACCGAGTTTGGATCACTTCCCGAGGATTGTATCGAGACACTATTCCACCTGTTTTCTTCATCGGATTCACCTAAGATTGGGTGGGGTCAAATTAGGGTGTCTAGAGTTGTCCCTCTTTGATATACTTGCATAGCAACGCGTGAAGCGGGTTACATCAAAGACCTAGAGACAACAACTATTTGACCGAGCCGTCAATGTTAGGCCAAAAACACACAAGCATGCGTATGGTGTTGGTCGTACTCGAATTTTCATCGAGCTGCCTACGTACCCCTTGTGCTAGGGATTAGACCAGAACGTAGTTCATGGGAAAAAAATGCAAAGATGTAATGATAAGAAGCATGATGTGGATGCTATCATGAATAAATACTAACATGATGCAGACATTTAATGCAAGAAAGTTATGATGTCATGACACAGGTCGAGAGAAAAAAAATCATTTAGTTTTAGGTCGTGAAAGGGCCAATGAGTCAGTTTGGGGTCATAAGGAGGACCGACGAGTCAGTTAAGGGTCGTGAGGAGGACCGACGAGTCAGTTTAGGATCATGAAAAGGACCGAGAGGAGGACCGACGATTCAGTTTAGGGTCATGAGGAGGACCGACGATTCAGTTTAGGGTCATGAGGAGGACCGACGAGTCAAACATTAAATTGATACGTTAAGTCAGGATCTAAGAACACGAGACTTAAAGGTAGGTTTATCGGAAACGAGATTTAAAATGATCGGAAGCCAAACCACGGCTGAAACTTTTTGATTTATTGGGAAGAAAGATTGCGAATTAAGAGGTCGAGTTAAGGCCTAAAAATTCGAGATGAGATATGAGATAAATTTAATTTTAAAAGCCAAATCACGGCTTAAAAATTAACTTTATAGAAAGAAGAAAACACCTCGAAGAGATAAGGGTTTAAAACACACAAATTTTTTTCGAAATATCTTTAAGAAACACCCGAAATTATAAAATCATTTTTTGAAAAGCTCTAAAGATCATTTTTAGAAGAACACACACACTAAATAAATAATTTAAGGATCAATTTTGCTAAAATAAGGAGAAAATAATCTATATTAATACACGAAGAAAATGAAATGCATGTAAATAATAAGATAAACAAAAACATACATTAAAAGCCCCAAACTGCCCCTCTTAAAACCCTAAAGCGTCATAATGGCAGTCTGACTCGATGTGACCCTTAACAGCCTGGCGGTTACTAGGACAAAACCCCTCTGACATGGCGGACGCCGGGTAAAAACCCTTCCAACATGGCGGTTGCCGTGTGGCGTTTGGGAAACCTGGCAGTCGCTCACTTTGGATTTGGCGACCACCAACTCCAGCACGCATAAGGCCCTTTGAGGCGTGCAAGTGTGGCTCATTTGCTCACTCTCTCTCTCTCTCTCTCTAACTCTCTCGCGCTCTCAAACCCTCTCCCATCTTTCTTGTTTTCCCGGTTTCTTTATTGCTTCTTAGCATTCTCACAATGTTCACCCTATTATTGGTGATCCTATTCTTCTTCATGGCGGGCCAGGGCCATGGGGATGACGACTGGGGGACACGGCGGGATCCTTCCACTAGTGGGGGCACCTCTACGCAGCCCACTGTTGCGATGGATGCCCTTGTACTTGAGGCGGAGCTTGCCTCTTGTCGTTTTGCTGAGGAGGCGCGAGCAGCGGCTGCGGCGCAGGCGGCTGCTAATGCTGCTGCAGAGGTTGTGATAGCTGATTTCTTTGATCCTGATGCTGGAGAGGGTCGTCCGGCACCGTTCGACCCACATACGTATGCCCCACTACCCCATCGCGTGGTCCCTCGTGGGATGAGGCGCTACGAGCCTTCAGCCGATACTGTTGCGGCTGACGTTCTTCTACGGGAGCCTGATCACCACATGTCTCGTTGACGCCCATCGATAAGTTTTCCAAACTTGCTGTTTAACTACCAAAGCATGTTATATGGTATGACAAACGTAGACGCATGCCTAGGATCTCCTCAGATGTGTTTGATATGATGATGCTGATGATATTATGAATGATGATTATGTTATTGTTGATTTATTTTAATTATTGGGATTTTGAACTTAGCTTAGGTACCTATGCAAAAGAGATTAAAACAGTAGGGACACTTAGGTATTGAACAAACAAAGAAAGGATAATTATTTTTAGAGTAAAAAAGCTTGAATTATTTTTTTGATTTTAGGAAAACATAAGAAAATTGAAGGGGAAAATAAAATTTGGGGCAAAATTTTTATTTATTTATTTATTTTTTGAAATTTAAGGGGGGCATTTTTAAGAAAATTTTTGGAATCTTTAGAGAATCTTAGAAAATTGGAACAAATTTTAAGAGAAATACTGAAGAATTTTTAAAAATCTTTTAGAAAATTTTTAAAAATATTTTGAAAATTTTAAGAAAAATCCTAGAAAATTTTGAGAAATTTTTTGAAATTTTTAGAAAATTTTATAGAAAATACTAGAAATTTTTAGAAAATTCTATAAATTTGAGAAATTTTTTAGAAAATCTTAGAAATTTTTTGAAAATTTTAGAATTTTGTGGAAAATTTTAAGAAAATACTAAAATTTTTTAGAAAATCATAGAAATTTTTAGAAAATCCTAGAAATTTGAGAAAAATTTTAAGAAAATCTTAGAAATTTTTAGAAAATTTTAGAATTTTGAGGAAAATTTTAAGAAAAATCCTAAAAATCTTTAGAAAATTTTAGAAATTTTGGAAAAATCTTATAAATTTGAGAAAAAGTTTAGAAATTTGAGAAAAATTTTAGAGAATCCTAGAAATTTCTAGAAAATCTTATAAATTTGAAAATTTTTTAGAAAATCTTATAAATTTAAGGAAAATTCTAGAAATTTGAGGAAAATTTTTAGAAAATCTTAGAAACTTTTAGAAAATTTTATAAATTTAAGGAAAATTTCAAAAATTTTTAAGAAATCCCTAGAAATTTGAAAAATCTTAGAAAATTCTAAACATTTTGAAGAAAATTTTGAGAAAATTATTAGAAGATCCTAGAAATTTTGCGAAAAATGCTAGAAAATTTCAGAGATTTTAGGTAGATTTATTATTATTATTTTTATTATTAATTTTTTTGAGAAGAACATTAGCATAGAATGATAGAAATTTGGCAGGTGCACCAATGCTTGGGGGCATTAGGAATCACAAACTTATGGTTAGGGTGCCTAGCTTTCTAGGCTTGAAGGGACCGAAAGAACCTAGGTTTTGTTTTCAGTTATTTCTCTGCACTTTGCTTGCTCGATCTGTCCTTTATGTATTCTCTTTCTGTCTTCTCTTTATAGGCTGGTCACTACGTCCGAGGCTTCAGAGGTTCTGCCTCCGGGGAGGTGTTGGAGTGGTATGATGCCCTCCCTACTCCCAGCCAGGCTTACATTGATGCCTCCGGCTTTGCTCGCTTCATACCCCTGTTGGGTAGGACGAGTAATGACTGGGTATGGCTGACAGCCCTGGCCGAACGGTGGTGGGATACCACCAACACCTTCTATTTCACCTCCTTCGAGCCTACTCTGACGCCTCTGGACTTTGCCCTTATCACTGGCATTCGGGTTGGGGGAGCTCCCATCTCATTTGATCCATCTGTTGCCCAGTCGACCGATGCGTTGTTGTATTTCCTCGGGACTGTCCCTGCATAGATGAACCGGGATCGAGTCAGGTACACCTGGTTCTTCGACCGCTTTCGACACTTCTAGTGCACCGAGCCTCGCCACTACGAGTGGGTCGCCCGAGGCTTTCTTATGTATATGTTCGGTACTTCCTTGTTTTCGAACAAGGAGAATACCGTTCACTTACATTACTTAGGCGGCTGGCTCTTCTTGATCAGGTCGCTTCGTAAGACTGGGGCGGCGCTGCTTTGGCTACCCTCTACAGTTTTATGAGGATACTGACCCGGTTCCCTCAAGAGCTCAGCATTGGGGGATACTGGAGGGTCTGGGAGGTATGGTTTATCTTCTGCAGTTCTTTATTTCTGTTATCTATTATTTCTGGTAGCTGACATCTTCTTCTTTGCAACTGTGGACCTATGAGATCCTTAAGATTCACGTCCCGGCGAACTCTGCGGCAGTCTCTCTTGTCATTCCCCGAGCAGCCCAGTGGTCCCGTGGGCTGAAGGGGAAGAAGACTGGAGGGAAGGACCTTAACTGATTCTGGGTATCCTTGGATCGACTGACCCCTGATCAGGTATCTTTATTTTCTGTTCAATACACTGCTTTCTGCTTATTGCGCTGTTCACTGTACTGCACTACACTGTCTACTGCACACTGTTCATCATTCTGTATGTTTTACCGTTCTTTCCATTGTTCTGTACTTTGCAGGTCTATTGGGATGTCTGGAGGGGGATAGAGGATTGGGCCGGCATGGATCTGATGCGCAGCCGCGACACCTCTGCGAGGCGTATCCTGCTGGAGGGCCCAATTGGGCGGGAGTACTATCTGGGAGAGCGAGTGGTCCGCTAGTCGCTCGGCCTAGATGACTTTCGGATCCCAGTGGTTCCTCCGGCCTGTATGCGCCGGATTGAGGATCTGGGCCCCGTCGACCTGCTGCTGGAGACAGTGGGGACCCCTGCTATGGAGCTACTTGTAGCGGAGGGAGACTACACGGCCTGGGCCTGGGCTCACCTGATGGGACCACTAGGACCTGACCCGGTTGCCCCAGGAGGCAGGAGACGAGGACAGGCACCAGAGGCCGCTGGTATTGGTGCTGCTGGTGCTGCTGCTAGAGCTGCCGATGCTGGTCCTGCTGCTGATGCTGGTCTGGCTGGTGGCGCTGGGGTTGGGAGAGTCGAGATACCCTGGACTGTATCTTTCTTTGTAGACGGGTATGCTTTTGACATTCCTATCCCTGTTCCTCCAGCTCTAGAGTTCCGGCCAAAGCATGCTCAGGTTTGACCCTTTTTTTAACTACTTCTTTTTCGCTTTTCTTTATTCGTAGATTACTCAGTTCTGTATTATTTCTTAACAGACAGATTATGGCTTGGCTGGATCATCTCATGCTGGTGATGTGCAACCTGTGGACCATTGTTCGCCAGCAGGATGCTGCTCTACGTGCAGCTGGGGTTCCTTTTGCTCCTTGGCCTGTAAGTGTTTGTCCTTTTTGATCTCTTTGTTCTCCTGTATACTATTTTCTTATTTTTTTTGTCTCTTTCAGCAGCCACCTGTAGCTGCTGCTGTTCCACCCCATGCTCCTGCTCCTGCCCCAGTTCCAGCACGTGGTCGCGGGTCTCATGCTTCTTCCCGAGCCCATCCCCGAGGATCTGTCTCTTCTGCCCGTAGTCACTCTAGAGTTGTCTCCTCCTCCTCTGATAGTGACAACGGCGATGAGTTCGACAGACTTTTCGAGGATGATAGCTCGGAGGAGGTCGGTCCTTCTTCCCGCCGGATCCGCCTGAGACATGAGTGAGAGAGAGAGTCCCCTCCAGTCTTATTTACTACTTGATACATTTATTTTGATGGGTCTGCGTGCCCCAGTCTGATACATTTTTTATACATTTAATCCATAGGCCTGCGTGCCTCAGTTTTGTTGGTTATTGGCCCTGGGTGCCCTAGTTTACATTATACTGCATTTTTGGGCCTTTGCGCCATTTTGTTATTTGCTTATCTGTTTGCTGTATGATTCTCTCTTGTTTACTGCTCAAACTGTCATGAATGGATACTTTAGATGACATGACTGATGTAGATCACACAAACTGAAAGCTGCCCCACACCCGCCATGTTCGAACATGGTGGTCGCCATAATATAACATGGCGGTCACCACTTTCCCAAAATGTCAACTTGGCGGTCACCCGTTTCAACACGGCGGTCGCCTGGTCAAAGGCATGATGTCACTGTACTATGCTTTTTCAATGTGGCGGTTGCCAGTTCCAAGATGGCAGTCGCCACTTTTAATGGACCTTTTGTCAAAATTTCGATTTCCTGCCCTTTTCTAACCTTATAAGTATAGCCCTGGAGGTCTCATTCGCTGTTACTCTGACTCAGATGGCTTCTCCTCTTTCTCTATGGATTGAAACACTTTCCCACATTGAACGTCTGAACTTCTCCCCATTTGGGTTGAATACCCTTTTCTCACTGAGGGCCGTGAAGATTAACAGACCTTTACTGACGGCTGTTGCACAACTATGGGATCCACAGTCCCATGTCTTTCAGTTTGGTCTTGAAGAACTCTACCCCACTATAGAGGAGTTTGCTGCCATGTTGGACCAGACTCCGCGGAATTCTGTTATTGTCCCCACTCCCTTTTTCTCTACTCGGCAGCAGGTGATACGACTCTGCGGTCTATCTAAGATGAAGGCTTCTCGTCTGACCTCAGGTGACGGCCTTGACATTGCATGGCTTATTGAGAGGTTTCATCCTACTGGTGACCTCAACGACCTAGACTTTCAGCTGCGGCGTCGTTATCCACTTTGCTTCTGCCTCCTCGCCCAGTATCTACTTGTCCCTTCTGATGGGCGGGTTAGTTCTGTCCTGGTTGACATTGCTAGCCAAATGTGGATGGGGAGAGACTTCGTGCCACTGGTTTTGGCTGAGACATTGCTGGGCTTGGACGCTGTTTAGCATGGTGAAACCACCACCTTTGCTGGCAGCCCCTTACTTCTGCAGGTGAGCTTAACATCTTCCCCTGTATCAAGTTCTCTATTATACTACAAAGGCCTTTCTCTTACTATTCTAACTCTTGCTGCAGATCTGGCTGATGGAGAAGGTAAATCTTGTACAAAAGCCTCCCATTGATAGACACAATGCTGCTTCTTTCCTTTATCGCCTGCATTGTCAGATATGTGACATTGAGGCATCTTGGTGACAATATATTTCCTATCTGACCGGTTCAGACATTACCTGGCAGTGCCCTTGGTGGCAGATTCCTGCTATGACTCTGACCACTATGGATCACCCTGGCGTTCTACTGATTAGTTTGCGTCAGTCTACTTTCTACTACCCTCATAGGATCATGCGGCAGTTCGGGCGAAGTCAGATCATATTTTCCAGCATTCGAGGCCGTTTGTTTTCTTCTGCACTGCGGGCTCCTTTTCTAGCACAGTTTCAGGATGCCTGGCCATCTCGCTCATTGATGGAGATGCATGAGTTGCAGTGCCCCGATCTTTATGCTGAATACAAGACATGGTTGACACAAGATAGGGAGAAGAAAGACAGAGAAGAGGGAAAACAAGCGGTGAAGAGGAGGAGGATTTGAGAACCTCTGTTTTGTTTTGAAAATTTCACAGCTTTCTTTTTTTTTTATTTGTAGAGTTTGGGACTTGCGTGCCCTCCCTTTATTTAAGAACTTTGTAGTCTTACGTAAAGTAATGAAAAACTCCCACTTCACGTTTAAGATGGTTCAAATTTATTCGAAGCTTGAATGTCTTTATTATCAAAATCCAAAAAACTAATTTGCATTGGTCTTATCAGATTCAAAGATGGTTAAAAACAAAAAAAGTGGCCGAACTTCTTAAAGAAGCTGCCTACGTATCCCAAAAATACGGAATCTGGCCTTAACGTAGTTCGGACTCGATTTTCACTCGGGTATTGACGCTCTCCTTTTGTGATGCCGTAATTTTTGCCAAGGTCGCCCTTTCGAATTTTCAGCCTTGCGGGTTGCTCTTAATTTTTACTTGAGTTGTCTTTTTAGTTTTTAACTCAGCGAGCTTTTATTTTATTTTTATTTTTACCTCAAGAATAACACTTTTTGAGCTGATCGAGGTTAATTGGAGTGGAGAACGCATTGCCATCCAGATCCATACTGATGACTGCACCACCGGTCAAGATGGTTTTGATGAGAAACGATTCGGACCAGTTTGGTTTGAATTTGCCCCTCGGGTCGAAGATGGGAGCTCTAATTTCCTTAACGACTAGATCTCCTTCTCTAAGGTCTCGGGTCTTGACCCTCTTATTGAGCGCTCGAGCTATCCTCCTTTGGTAACGTTGTACATGGAATAGGGCTTGCAGTCTTCTTTCATCAAATAGGAGCAATTCTTCCATCTGGTTCCTCTACCATTCTGCTTCTGAGATATTGGACTCAGCCACTACCCTTAGTGAGAGAATTTCCACTTCAATGGGGAGTACGGCTTCCATCCCACACACTAGAGAGTATGGCGTTGTTTCTATTGAAGTTCGGATTGACGTTCGGTATCCCCAGAGTGCAAATGGTAGATATTTCGGCCAATCTTTGTGTGAGTTGATTATTTTTTGCAGGATTTTTTTAATGTTCTTATTTGCTGCCTCAACTGCTCCATTGGTTTGCGGCCGATATGGTGAGGACTTATGAGCCACTATCCGGTATTCTTCAAAAAGATCCAGGACCTCTCCTTGAAAATGTGAGCCATTATTCGAGACGGCCTCATGGAGAACTCCGTACTGGCAAATGATATTTTGCTTGATGAACTTAGCAACATGAGAGGCTTTCAATACTGAGTAGGAAGCTACTTCCACCCATTTGGTGAAATAGTCAATGGCCACAAGGATAAACTCATGTTCATTGGATGCCCTCGGGGTTATTCTGCCAATCACGTCAATGCCCCATACTGAGAATGACCATGGTGACGTCAGGTTATATAGCTGAGACGGGGGAACGTGCATAAGATTCGCGTGAATCTGGCACTTATGACACCTCCACACAAACTGAATACAATCTATTTCCATTGTCATCCAAAAGTATCCTTATCTTAGGATCTTCTTGGCTAACATATTACCACTCATGTGTGGTCCACAGACTCCTGCATGTATCTCTTTCATCAACTCTTGGCCCTCTTCAGTGTTTACACAGCTTGTTGACCCCAGAATGTCCTCGTTTGTACAGTCTACCACCATAAATGACAAACTGCGCAGATAGTCGTC
>JAULJZ010153383.1:0-29422 GCA_032270985.1 Heliamphora pulchella
AATTAAATGGGAAATAGGAATTTGGAATGGAAATGATATTTCATGGCAATGATTGGGAGAGGAACCATTTGTGGGTTAGACTCCCAGATTGTGGAAATAAATGTGATTAACAAATAATGAACCGTATGGATTGATGTCGATTAAGTTGGGCATGCACAGCTCTGCGATGAATGATCGGAAACTTGCGCAAGATGGGGACCACATGCCCACGGGTTAGTCCCCGAAATGTGGTGGTTGTCTCGTGATGAGTTATAGAGCGACCCATTCCACAATGGCTTCGCGTAGCCTATTGGGGACGAATGGAGCAATGTTTTTATAAGCTGCGTCCGACAACGGTTCATTAGGTATGATACGATTTTGTGAAAACCAGGTAATGAGTTAAAAATGGGAATAATGTGAATGAAAGGAACGAGTTAAAAAGAGACATTTCTGTGTGTGGGTGTATGTGTAAGCGGAAATGACTTGGTGAAACTTATATTTGTTTTTATTTCGGTTACACCCATCACAACTCACAAATCATGCATTGCACTTTTTTTAGTCTTATCCTACGAGCTTTGACTCAAGTTGTATGTATCTAATTTTTACAGGTTTTAATAAAAGAAAAGCAAGCAAAGGTTGGGATCTTGAAGAATGTTTTGAAGAAAGGAGCTATTTTATTATTTTGATTTATGGATATAATTGTATATATACATGTTTAAATTTCATATCTTTGCTTCAAAGTATTGTATTGGGAGACTTTAATGAGAATTGTTCGGATGAATGTAATTATCAGACGAATCTAGTAATATTCATATATGATTTAATGCTCATGGAAATGAATGCAATAGTAACGAAATGATGTTTGTGAGTCGTTATGTAATTTAATTTGTATAGTTGATAAATAGCTTTAATTGTGATTGGGTATTGAGATCCAGGCGGTGCCTGAGTATATATTGTGACTTGAGTTTGATAGGAAAATTTGGGATAGTACGAAAAACAGAGGAGACTCTGCCGAAATCTTTATGAATTTTACTTAGAATATTTTTTGAAGTTTTGGAAAGACATTCCTTTTAAATAAAATTAAATCCAAGTGTTTTCTTTAAAGAAAGTTTTAACCACGAAATTTGGTTTTTATAAAAAGGAGTCCCCTTAGTTATTCTATAAAATTGGGTTATCAAGTGGGATTAATGTGCCACGGGTCGAGGGTGTGACAAAGTATACATAGCCTAATCAAAACCACAAAGGAAAAATGATAAGTATCTTATGCTAGATTAATACTGTTATCAATTCACTACAGGTCCTTCTTTTCCTTGTAATAATGATAAGAACAAAAGAGTGAGATCAGTATGCCAATTCAATTATGTGACTTTCTAAAACGTATACTTGTTTGAACTAATATTTGAGTGCATGGCAACATTGGGAGACGGCAGAATTAAGGTACTTTATGCATTTTACTTTTACCTATGTTTTTGAGCTTGTTATAGTGGTAAGGGGACATATTTAGTTTTGTCTTTTATCTCTGCTAAATTTACAGCTTTGGGTTGCTTAAAGCCTTAAAACTGTATATTGCAAGAGCTTGTGCTTCTCTAATCTATTAGAGACATTGTGATATCATGTGCAAGAATTGTAATATTCACAAAAGTGATCAATGATCTGAAAAAGATGTACAAGATCTTCAGTACATTCCTGGTGGTTGCAACTTCATCTAAATCTTTCCAGTCACACTTTTGAGTTCTATCATTATGTCCAAGTTATAGAAAACCCTCTTAACATGTGACCTCCTTAATACCAAGATGTAAAAATGGGAACAACTATCTTAAAGTCCTGAGTCCAGGGTCTACAGGGAGTCTCTCTCTCTCTCTCTCTCTCTCTTTACTTTTAATAAAAAAAATATATATAGTTGCAGGAACTTCATATGGGGTCGTTATTCTGTCATTCTTCACTCGTGAACTTCACTCTTGCTCCCATCGAGAAAAAAACATGTTCCCAGTAAGATGGAAATCTCAAACATACGGATCCCAAAAAAAAAAAAACACACACACACACACACACACACAAACGAACGAAATACCAAACAAGAGAAAATTTGTAGTAGCCATAAAATTGTATTTAAAAAAAAAGCAACTTGAATCAAGAAAAAAATACCCAACTCACGTCACCCTGGATGCGAACTGTAATACTATTGGGTCAAGCTGCACTTTTATGTGTTTGTGTGTATAAAAGCTCCTGTAGGCACACCCTACATTAAAAGGAAGACAAACAACTCCTCTGCTCTTTAGTTGCTTCCCAATAAAAAAGGTTCTTTAAGTTCCCTGGAGTTTGGAATTTATACGTATGTACGTTGATTAAAAATAGAAAAAAGAAGAAAAAATCAAACTGTAGAAGATCGTTTTGTGAAAGTTTGTCCATTGGGTAAACTCCGAAAGACTCCTTGGATTAGTTTTGGATGGTAAGCATTTAAGAGAAATTAAATGGAGAAGTGAAATAACATTCTTCAACAATGTAGAAATAGTAACATGAAGAAATAGATATGGATATATATATATATATATATATATATATTTCTTCAACAATGTAGAAATAGTAACATGAAGAAATAGATATGGATATATATATCAGTGAAATAAAATTGTACAACAGTGAAATCACAGTGATTTGTAAGTTTTTCTTTCTTTCTCTGAAATTTTTAAAACAGTGAAACCCAATTTCGGAGGCAAGTTTGCTTCCCTTTTTTCTTCTTCACTTGTTTTCACTTTTTGTATGCTGTAAGATTGCAATTGAGTATTAGGTTTTTATTAAAATCGAACCCACAAAAAATTGACAAAACCGAGTGCCTATCTAATTGATCGGTCAGTTCGGTTCTGCCATTTTAGGAGGTGAATTCGGTTCCATTTTTAAGCAAACCGAGCCTATTGGTACAGTGCAAAATTCCCTCCCACAACCGACCAAGCGGAACCATTTACATCCCTAGAAAAAAGCTTCAAAGTGCAAACATGAAAGAGAGGAGATTAATTGATACTTGATGAATGGGTGAAATAAGCAAACAGAGAGAGAGAGAGAGAGAGTAACTGAAGAAAATCATATTTAAAAAAATAGTAATAAAATAAAACTTAAAAAATAGGATCGAGTCGTCGGAGATATACCTACTAGGGATGTCGCCGGAGATAGGGTGGAGCCGTCGGAACAAGTGTTGAACTGCCGGAGACAAGGGTCGACCCGCCAGAGAAGATGATAAAGCCGAAGATGAAAGGACGAATCACCGGAGAAGATGAATCGCTGGAGAAGAATCAACTTGCTTTAGGTGCTAGGGCATATACACAGTGGGCGGGATTTCAATATGAAGGGAGTTGCTTTAGCAGCTAGGTTAATTTAGGGGGGGGGGGGGATATCAAAACAGATGGGTGCCTATGTCATTTTACTTGTTTTATTTGTTGGGATCCAAGGGATTTGTTCTTGCTTGAGAGTTGAACGTGAGAGAGAAAGGTCAATTACTTAATAGAATAAAATTAAATACAAATAATGTTGTTATAATAATTTTAATCATATTTATAAATAAAATTGAGATTAAAAAATTTATAGTACATCATATTTTAGTAATAACTGTGATAATATATATATAAATTGAGATTAAATTATTACTATAAAAATTTTAATCATATTTTTTTTAAAAGTTAGATTTTTTAAGTGATCTTCAACCACTATTGTAGTAGTATCACGTGCTAAATGAATAATACAAAGTTCTAAAACACATATTCATTTTTAGATCATTGTTGAATATTTTAACAATAATTTATCTTTTAAAATTTATAAAAATTTTAAAAGATAAATTACTTATGAAAATTTATATCTTTTAAAATATATCATTTTTATTTTTATTTTTATATTTTTACTATCTAACTAATTAAATTTATAATTGTAAGTATAAAATAATAAAATTTAAAAAATATAAATATATAAGTATAAATCTTCAAAACTTAAAATCTTATTTCTAAAAATATACTTTAAATTTTAATTTGTATATACTTATATGAGCAAGTTGAGAGCAGCTGAACATAATTAATTTGTTAACAATAAACTAGGTAATTTTATTATAAGATGTTTTAATGATGAAATTAATTTTTGTCGCCGAAGAAGAAAAATGGCGGGAACTAAAAGATGCTTACCGCTAATTTTATTTTATGTTATTAGCGACGAAACTAGAACGTCGTAGAAAACATAATGCAATTTGCGACGAAAAGTATTTTTCTTGCCAAAAATCTTTTCTTTGGAGACAAAATAAGACCATTAGCGACGAACATTTTGGCTTCGGTGAAAACGCAACACAATTTGCGACAAAAAATAGTTTTCTGGCCAAAACTCTTCTATTTAGCGACGAAATATGAATTTTCTTGCCTTTGACTTACCAGCAACGACGAAATTTATTTTTATCGCTAGATTTTGTCGCCAAACACCATTATTCTTGTAGTGAGGGTTCGTGGACTAAGGTAGAAATTGTGGAAGGTGTTGAGCACCCCATTCGTCCAACCACATGTTGGCCTCTACTAATCATTATTGGTTCTTTAATAAGATTTCTTAAATGCATGCAAGTAATGAAAGTTGAGGCAAAGAGGGAACATTCAAAATTGAATATGAAAAATATATAACATATGTACATAGCATTCCAAATTAGAACAAATAAAGAAATAAAATTTTAAGTCCTACGGCATGCAATTTCTAACTAAAGGATACATGAAACACACCCACATACAATTTTATTAAAATGAACTAAACTATCAAAACTTGAATAAAAGAGTAAAACATGATGGAAGCTGTGAAAATTACCTAAACATAGATTTGCTACAAAAGATAAATTAAACTATCCTAAACATGCTTTCAAATAAAGGAACTAAAACATGCACTAACATTATCATGGTGAATTGGTAGGAGAAATGAGAAATACTAAATAGAAGATGCATAAAAAGGATCTTAAAAGAAGGTTTATTAAATAAACTTATGAAAAGAGTTTTAAAAAACGTTATACTAAGAAATGAAATTCTAACTATTTACATTTTTAAAAGAAAACAAAAAACAAAAGAGAAGAACATTATACTAAAAGGTTAAAAACTATTTAAAAAGACTTTTTATGATTTTTAAGTTTAACAAAATGAAGAAAAATAATACCAACATTAAAAAGAAAAAGAAAAGAACAGAAGAAAGGAAAGATAAAGTTAATAATAAAAAAAAAGAAAAGAAAAGAGAGTAAAATATTAGGAAGGACAATTACACTAATGTTAAAAGAAAAGAAAATGAAATTTGAAGATGAAAGCTAGAAAAAAAATATTAAATTAATGCTAGTAAAAGAAAAAGATCATTAAATCAAAATTACAAGAAAAGAAAATAGAATGTTATTAAAAGAAAGTTAGACTAACTAAAAAAAAAGAAAATAAACACTAGGAGAAGAGCATTATAATAATGATATTGAAGGAACCTTAAACTAATATTAGAAGAAAAGAAAAGAAAAGAAAGTAAAATGGGACATTAGCACTAAAGAAAAGAAAAAAAAGAAATGAGATATTAAAAAAGAGATGAAACTATATTATAGGAAAATAGAAAAGAAAATGAATATTTGCATTAGATTAAAGGTTAACTAATATTAAAAGAAAAAGAAGAATAAGACATTAGCAAAAGAAACATTAAATTAACATTAAAAGGAGGATTAGTATAAAATGGGTACAATATTAACAATTGCAACCATTTTGATGTAAGTGCTTGTATTACAACGATATCGACATTGTTTAGCCGTACCGTCACATTATGTTAGCACTAATTTGATAAGTGAATTAAAGAAAAAAAAACACAATGTGATTAGTGTGAATGTGTAAACTAAGAAATTAATTAAAGCGATTAAGTTAAATGAGGCAATATGATCAATAAACAAGTTTAACTACATAAATGAAGGAAATGCATGAATTGAAATTGAATTTAACCTGATCACTCCAAAAGAGAGAAAATGGAGTTAGAAGGATTGGGGATCCAAACAAGGTACCTAGATTACCGGAGAATCCTCAAGTTGGGGAATGTGCCTCGGTAGTCTAATCCTCGGGCGGTGATCCAAATAAGGCTTCAATGTAGGTGTTGGTAGGTTAGGATCTCGGTATTTTGACAGGGCATCATCGTCAAGACTCGAAATTGCTTTGCAACTCGGCAGAGCTTCTCTCACTAAACCTCTCACTAATTTTTTGTCCTCGAAAACGTACAAGGGGTACGGTATTTATAAAGTTCATCAACCAATGAGGTGTTGCCACGTTTTAGGGCATGTCAGGCCAATTGGAGTTGGCGATCGCCATAATGTAAGTCGGTGGTCGCCATGTTTTGAAGGGTTCCACAATGTTCTATGGCAGTTGCCATAATACAACTTGGCGGTCGCTGGGTTACAGGTGGCGGTCGCCACTTTTGGCTAGGGTTTCCAAGAGGTTCTATTGGCAGTCGCCACAATGAACATGGCGGTCGCCTTACTTGGGCAGCAAGTTTTGATGGTTCGAAAAAATTTATTTGGTTTGAAGGTTCCAGGTTTGACTATCGAGCTTGGATTACTTTTCAAGGATCGAACTGAGGCACCATTCCAATTGTTTTCATTATCGGATTCACCTAAGATTAGGCGGGGTCAAATTGGGGTATCTACAGTTGCCCCTCTTTGATATAACTTGCATAGCAATGCGTAATTCAGGTTATATCAAAGATTCAGAGACAACAACCATTTGACCAAGCCATCAATCCTATGTCACAAGCACGCAAGCATGCATATGATGTTGGTCGTACTCGAATTTTTATCGAGTTGCCTACGTACCCACTTTGCTAAGGATTAGACCAGAACGTAGTTTAGGGGGCAAAATGCAGAAATAATGCATGACAAGTATAATGTAATGCAATGTGGGTTAGTTTTAAGGTTATGAGGAGAACCGATGAGTTAGTTTAGGGTTATGAGGAGGATCGATGAGTCAATTTAGAGTCATAAGGAGGACCGACGAGTCACTATAAGATCATAAGGAGGACCGATGAGTGAGTTTAAGATCATGAGAAGCACCGATGAGTCAGTTTAAGGTCATGAGAAGGACCGACGAGTCAGTTTAGGGTCATGATAAGGATTGAGAAGTCAGTTTAAGGTCATGAGGAGGACCGACGAGTCAGTTTAGGACCGACGAGTCAGTTTAAGGTCATGAGAAGGACCAGCGAGTCAGTTTAGGGTCATGAGGAGGACCGATGAGTCAGTTTAAGGCCATGAGGAGGACTGACGAGTCAGTTTAGGGTCATGAGGAGGACCGACGAGTCAGTTTAGGGTCATAAGGAGGATCAACGAGTCAGTTTAGGGTCATGAGGAGGATCGAGGAGTCAGTTTAGGGTTATGAGGAGGACCGACGAGTTAGTTTAAGGTCATGAGGAGGACCGAGGAGTCAGTTTAGGATAATGTGGAGGACCAATGAGTCAGTTTAGGGTCATGAGGTGGACCGATGAGTCAGTTTAGAGTCATAAGGAGGACCAAAGAGTCAGTTTAAGGTCATGAGGAGGACCGATGAGTTAGTTTAGGGTTATGAAGAGTCAGTTTAGGGTCATGAGGAGGACCGAAAAGTCAGTTTAATGTCATGAGGAGGACCGACGAGTCAGTTTAGGGTCATGAAGAGGACCGATGAGGAAATCATCAAACTAATAGATCGAGTTAAGAAAATAATTAAAAGCTAAGTTACGGCTTAAACTTAGATTTATCGGTCGAGTTAAGACCTAAAAATTCAAAATGAGGTACGAGATAAAAAAATAATTAAAAGCCAAGTTACGGCTTAAAATTAGATTTATCGGAAGGATACCAGGAATTAATAGGTCGAGTTAAGGCCTAAAAATTCGGAATGAGGCACGAGATAAAAATAATTAAAAGTCAAGTTACGGCTTAAAATTAAATTTATCGGAAGGGAATTATCGCAAAAAGTTGGAGTAGCAAAAATAAGATTTAAGGAAATCATACACAAGTTTTTAAAATTATTATTATATTTGCTAACAAAATGTTTTTGAAAATGCACAAAAAAATAACGCACGAAATCAATATGCACAAATAACACACAATAAAGAAAATTATTTATGTATTTTTTTAAAGATCATTTTTGCTAATAAGGTGTACACAAAAAGAAAACAAAACACCTATAATAAAAACATACTAAAAGAAAATAGAATAAACATACATATAATAATAATAAATAAAAAAATGCCCAAACGGCCCCTTAAGATCCCCAAAACACCATAATGGGTCACTGACGTGACGTGATCCTTTGACAACCTGGCGATCACTTAGACAGAACCCCTCTGACATGGCGGCCGCTGGAAAAAATTCCTTTTGAGTTAGCGGTCGCCGAGTACCTCTTGATTATCCTGGCGGTCACTCACATCAAACATGGCGACCGCCACTATGAGACGCGTACCAGGCTTTCTAGGGCGTGCGGACCATGCTCACTTTTACCTCTACTCTCTCTCTCTAACCCCTCCGCACTCTCAACTCTCTCAACTTTCCTTTGCTTCTCCTTCGTTCTTCAACTTTCGTGTTCTTTTTCCTTGCTTCTGCGAGTACTCCTCTTGACACATGATGTTCACACTATTATTCGTGTTTCCATTCCTTTTCATGGCGGGTCCGGGCTAGGGAGACGATGATTTATGGGCGCGCCAGGGCCCTTCCGCTGCTGGGAGTTCTTCCACAGGGACTCTGAGAGATACGGCCTCCAGTCTTCTCGCTGGTGGAGTCACATCCACGCAGCCCGCTGCTGCGATGGATGCTCTTGTTCTCGAGGCGGAGCGTGCCTCTTACTGGGCTGCTGAGAAGGCACGGGCAGCTGCTGAGGCTCAGGCAGCTGCTAATGCTGCTGTTGAGGCCGCTGTGGCCGATTTCTTTGACCCTGATGCTGGAGAGGGTCATTCGGCACCTTTCGACCCGTATAGATTCGCTCCACTACCCCATTGCGTAGTTTCACGCGGGATGAGACGCTATGAGCCTCCCACTGATGCGGTTGCTGCTTACGTTCTTCTACGGGAGCCTGACCACCATATTTCTCGCCAGCGCCTATTGTTAAGTTTTCCAAACTTTACTGTTTTAAATACCAAAGCATGATATATCAAACGTAGACGCATGCCTAGGATCCCCCATATGACAATGATGTGATTTGATTATGGTGATGAATGATTTATTTTGATGATGGTACGGATGATAAACGATTGTTTGTATGACTTGTTTGAGATCTTAGCTTAGGTACCCTTACAATGGAGATTAAAACAGTAGGGACATTTAGGACTTTTGAACAAATAACGAAAGGGACACTTATTTTAGTGAAAATCACAAAATAAAATGTTTAAATTTTCTTTTTAGGAAAAACATAAAGATTAATGGGGGGATTTTTGTTTTTGTTTTTGTTTTTGTTTTTATTTTTGGGGGCATGAAAACTAAAGGGAAAATTTTTATCAAAAATCTTAAAATTATAGGCAATTTTGTCAAAAATTTCTAAAGAAAGCAAATTTTCAAATTCTAGAAATCTAAGGGGTATTTTTCGAAAATCTAGAAAATTAGAAAATTTTTGGGAATCCTTAGAAAAAGTTTGGAAAGAATCTTAGAAAATTGGGGCAAATTTTAGGACAAATTCTGAAGAATTTTTAAAATTTTTAGAAAATCTTAGAAATTTTAAAAACTTTAAGGAAGATTTTTGAATAATCCTAGGAGAATTTTTAGAAAATTTTAAGAAAAATCTTGAAAAATCCTAGAAAATTTTAAGAAAAACTTAGGAAAATTTTAAGAAAATCTTGAAAATTTTTAGGAAGATTTTTAATTATTTATTTATTTATTTTTATATTTTTATATTTTATTATCAATTATTTATTATTTTTATTATTTTTTTAGAAAGAATGGGTATCTTCAAAATGATAGAGTCTGGCGTGCCAAGATTTTAGGGTTCTTAGTCTTTTACTAGGACGTGAAAAAACCAAAAAGTCGTCACTTACACACGAACCTAGAATAGGAAGGTTTGCCTGATTTATCAGGGCTTAGAGACGACCGAATGGTTGTCACTTACACATGAACCTAGGGTTAGGGTGCCTAATTTTCTAGGGCTTGAAAACACCGAAGGGTAGTCACTTACACACGAACCTAGGGTTTTTTATTGCTTTTGATTATCTGTTGTGTTTAATCTGCTCTTTATATATCTTCTATTTGTCTTCTCCTTTTCAAGCTGGTTGCTATGTCCGTGGCTTCGGAGGTTCTGCCTCTGGGGAGGTGTTGGAGTAGTATGATGCACTTCCTGCTCCCAGCCGGGCTTATATTGATGCCTCTGGTTTTCCTCGCTTCATACCCTTGTTTGGTAGAACGAGCAATGACCGGGTCTGACTGACAGCCCTGGCCGAGCGGTGCTGGGATACCACCAACACCTTTCATTTTACCACATTTGAGGCCACTCTAATGCCTCTTGACTTTTCATTGATCACCGGTATCCGTGTTGGAGGAGCACCTATTCCGTTTTATCCGTCTATTGCCCAGTCGATTGACGCACTACTGTACTTTCTCAGAGCCATTCTAGCACAGATGGACAGAGATCGTGTCAGATATACATGGTTCTTCGATCATTTTTGTCATTTCTAGTGCACCGAGCCTCGCCACTATGAGTGGGTCGCCCAAGGCTTTTTGATGTATATGTTTGGTACCTCCTTGTTTTCGATCAAGGAGAATACCGTTCATCTGCATTACTTGGGCGCCATGGCTCATCTGGATCGGTTCACTTCATTCGACTGGGGAGGAGCTACCCTCACTACTCTCTATAGCTTTATGAGGACTGCCACTCGGTTCCTCAAAGTGCTCAGCATCGGGGGATACTGGATGGTCTGAGAGGTATTATTTAACTTTTGTACTTTTTCATTTATTTCTGTTCTTTATTATCCATCATCTTCTTGCTGACATCTTTTCTTTGCAGCTGTGGACCATGAGTTCCTCGGGCTTCATGTCCCGACGAACTCGGCGGCAGACCCTCTGGTCATTCCCCGTACAGCCCGATGATCCTGTGGGATGAAGAGGAAGAAGGCTGGAGGGAAGGACATTGATCGCTTTCGAGTTTCATTGGACCGACTGACCCCTGACCAGGTATCATTTTTGCTATTCTCTATATCATACTGTACTGCACTGTACTATTTTTGTTCTTTCCTACTCTGTACACTGATCACTGTATTATGTTCACTGATCGTTATGCTGCACTACATTTACTGATTAGTGTATACTGCACTATTCACCGTACTCTTCAGGTTCACTAGGATGTTTGGCAGGGAGTAGAGGATCGGGCTGGCGCAAACCTGATGCACAACCGGGATATCGCTTCTAGGTAGATCCTACTAGAGGGTTCATTTGGATGGGAGTACTATCTAGAAGAGCGAGTGGTTCGCCAGTCGCTCGGCCTGAATCACTTCTAGATCCTAGTGGTCCCTCTAGCCTATATGCGTCGGACCGATCACCTGAGCCGGGTAGATCTTCTTTTGGAGCTGGTGGGGATGCATGCTACGGAGCTGCTGGTACCAGAGGGGGACTACACAGCCTGGGCCCAGGCCCATCTGTTAGGACCACTAGGTCCTAGTCCAGCTGCCCCTAGTGGCAGGAGGAGGGGACAAGCACCAGAGGATGCTGATGTCGGTGCTGCTGGAGTGGCTGCTGCCGGAGTTGCTGCCGCTGGTGATGCTGCTGGCGGGATGCGGGGTTTAGAGATTCCATAAGAGATCCAGACAGTAGTATATGGCTACCCTTCCCTTTGCCGGTTCCTGTTCCGCCAGCACCTGAGTTCAGGGCTGAGCTCAATCAGGTTTGTCTTTGTCCTTTCTCCATTCATTTGGTTACTTTCTTTGTTTTACTTACACTGCCTCACTTTCTTTCTGTAGCTTAATTAAGGGTGGCTAGATCATCTGTTGCTAGTCTTTACGGGTCAGAGAGCACTGGTCCATCATCTTGACGCCACTGTCCGAGCGGTCGGTATTACTTTTACTCTAGCGACTATAGTAAGTGTCCTCACAACCCCTTTTAACCTTTCTGCACTTTTCCTGTGCTTTGTTCTGATCCTTGTTTTCTTCTGATAGCCTCCGGTACCAGTTGCTGGCATAGTACAACCGCGTGCTCTTGCTCCTTCACCTGCCCCTGCTCGAGGTCGTCGTTCCCAGGCATCTTCTCGAGCCCTCTCCAGAGGGTCCGTCTCTTCCGCTCGGAGTCGTTCTAGGACCGTGCCTTCTACTTCTTGAAGTGGTAGCGATGATGACATTGAGAGGCTCTTCGAGGAGATTCGCTCGGACGAGGTCGGTCCCTCTTCTCGCCGGGTCCGCCAGAGACATTCTTGAGAGAGAGAGTCCCCTCTTCCTAGTTACTTTTATATTTTCATTTACTTTTTATGGGCCTACGTGCCCCTGTCATTACTTATTGGGCCTGGGTGTCCCAGTTTACATTTTGATACACCTTGCTACTTTTTGATGCGTTTTGGGCCTTCGTGCTATTTATTACTTCACATGTTCATCTTTCTTTTTGTTTGCTGTTTAAATTGTCTAGGATGCGCAATACAGATGTCAAGACTTACAAAGAATGCGGAAACCACAAACTAATACATGCTTGCCACTTTTTAACATGGCGGTCGCTATAATCAACATGGCGGTCGCCATTTGCCACAAATGCTTACATGGAGGTCGCCAGTTACAACATGGCGGTCGTCTGGTCAAAGGGCTGATGTCACTGTACTATGCTTTTTAGAGTTGGCGGTCTCGAGCTCCAAGGTGGCGGTTGCCACATTGAACGTGCGTTTTGTCAAATTTTTTGATTTTTTGCCCTTTTTTGCCTTACAAAAATAGCCCTGAAGGCCCCATTTTCTATTATTCCGACTCAGATGGCTTCTCCTCTTTCTGCATGGATTGAGGCATTCTCCCATATCGAGCGTTTAAACTTTAACCCTTTCGGCCTTAATGCCCTTTTCTCACTAAGGACTGTGAAGATTAACAAACCTTTACTGTCAGCTATTGCACAACTGTGGGATCCGCAGTCTCACGTCTTTCAATTTAGCCTTGAAGAACTATGTCCCACTGTGGAGGATTTTGCTGCTATTTTGGATTTAGCTCCATAGAGCTCCGTTGCCGTTTCCACTTTCTTTCTCTCGACTCGACAGCAGGTGATACAGCTTTGTGGCCTATCTAGGATGGAGGCCTCTCTTCTGACACAAGATGACTGTCTTGACATACCCTGAATCATTAACAGATTTCGTCCTGTCGGTGACCTTAGTGATCTCAACTTTCAGTTGCGGCAACGTTATGCTCTTTGCTTCTGTTTTCTTGCCTAGTATCTTCTTGTCCCCTCTAATGGACAGGTTAGTTGCGCCTTAGTTGACATTGCTGGTCAGATGTGGATGGGGAGAGGCTTCGTGCTGCTTGTTTTATCTCAGACACTGCTAGGTTTAGATGCTATTTATCGTGGTGAGACCCCACCTTTGTTGGCATCCCTTTACTTCTTCAGGTAAGCTCATTATTTTTACTCTTCACCAAACTCTCTGTTACACTACAAAGCGTTTCTCCTACTGTTCTAACTTTTGCTACAGATTAGGCTGATGGAGAAGGTAAATCTTGTACAGAAACCACCTACCAATAGGCACAGTGCTGCAGCTTTCCTTTATCGCCCCTGTTATCAGATATGCGACACTGAGGCAGCCTGGCGATAGTACCTCTCATCCCTGACTGGCCCCGATATCACCTGGTAGTGCCCCTGGTGGTGGATCCCTGCCATGACTCTAACTATTATGGATTACCCTGGCGTTTTGTTGATTGGTCTTCGTCAGACTACTTTCTATTACCCTCAGAGGATCATACGACAGTTTGGGCGAAGTGAGATCATCTTTCCCAGTATTCGAGGACATTTGTTTTCATCTGTGCTGCGGGCTCCATTTCTAACACTATATCAGGATGCCTGGCCTTCTCGTTCACGTATGAAAATGCAGGAGCTGCAAGGTCCTGAGCTTTCTGCTGAGTACAAGACATGGCTGCTGTAGGATAGGGAGAAGAAGGATAAGGACGAAGGGAAACAAGCGGCGAAAAGGAGAAAGACTAGAAAACTTCTACTTTGTTTTGAAAAATTTCACAGCTTTCTTTTTTTATTTGTAGAGTTTGGGACTTACGTGCCCTTCCTTTCAAGAACTTTGTAATTCTGTATCTAAGTAATGAAAACTCCCACTTTATGTTCAAGCTGGTTCAAATTTATCCAAAGTTCTTTTTTATTAAATGACTTTATTATGAAAATTCAAAAACAAATTTGCATTGGTCTTACTTAGATTCAAAGATGGTTAAGAGAAAAGAATGCGGCTGAATTTCTTAAAAGAAGCTGCCTACGTATCCCAAAAAGATGAAATCAGGCTATAACGTAGTTCGGGCTTGGTTTACACTCGGGTATTAACACTCTCCTTTTGTGGTGCCCTAACTTTTGTCAAGGTCGCCCTTTCGGGTTTTTGGACTTCCGGGCTTCTTTAACTTTTTCCTGAGTTACCTTTTTGGTTTTCGACTCAGCGAGCTTTTTTTTTATCTTTATTTTTACGTCAAGGATAGTACTTTTTGAGTTGATCGAGATTAACTGGAGTGGATAACACATTGCCATTGAAATCCATAATAATGACTGCATCACCGGTCATGATGATTTTGATGAGAAACGGTCCAGACCAGTTTGGCTTGGACTTGCCTCTCGGGTCAAAGATAGGAGCTCTGATTTCCTTAAGAACCAAATCTCCTTCTGTAAGGTCCTGGGTCTTGACCTTCTTATTAAATGCTTGAGATATTCTCCTCTGGTATTCCTGGTGTTTGAAATGGTTTATGGATATTGTTGGGCACCATGGATTCGTCGTTAGCATTCTGATTTCAATAGCTTGGACTTTTGGGTTGACACCAGCGAAGGCATCACGAGTCTTAATGTGGGACAAACCGCTTGGGATGAATTTCCCTTGTACACCCTAGGTGTGTCCCCGGTGTTACAAATTTGGTTTATACACCCTGGGTGCATCCTCGGTGTTTGAAATGGTTTATTGAATATTGTTGGCCTGGAGTATGGTGTTGACCTCACGCGGTTGCTATTGAGTAAAACAGCTGTGGCATGACGCCTGGCGATGCGATTACTATTTGTAACGAGGCACGATGATGGCTTTGGTGATCAAATACCTGTAAAAGTCTACTCTGGGGATTCTCGGTGTGGAATTTTTGTTATAATTTTGGTGCATGTTGGGTTGGGCATCTGCATTACATATGTGGCATTTTATATGCACATGTTTATTGATATATCTGCTATCCTATCATAAATTTGTCTGTCTCCTTGACTATAAACTGTATTGGGTGTTATATGGTATGTGTTGTGAATTTTGTGCTGTGAGATTAGTTAGAAGGCTAAAATGTTTTGCTTCTAGGCCTTTTCTCATGGCATTCGTGCCATAGGTGAGGAGGAGTTCTTGGAAGAAGTCATCCCTGAGGGAGAAGAAGAGTTGAAAGAACAGGGTGAGTTTCAAGAGCACATGGATCCCGCTGATGCATTCTGAAAGTTAAGAATTATGCTTTTGCTCTTATATTTAGTTTTTTCCGTGCTTAGCGAAATTTTTGAAATTTCTTGGTGAAACTGTAATAGCTATGTAATTTTGAATGGTTTAGAACTCGTTTATGATGTAATAATTAATGTATGTAGATATGAATATATGGCTAGTATATCCTTATATTTATATTTATGTATGTCCCGACGTGCCCAGAGGACAGGGCGTCACAGTTAGTATCAGAGCTTAGGTTTAGTGAACCTTCAGGTAAGGGTTATGGGAGACCACAAGTTCTATAGAATAATTCTCTGTAGAAAGTTTATATTATTAACTTATCACTTATAATTTTAACAATTGAAAATTCTTACCTTAAATTTCTCTTTCTAGTAGGATGGCATCCAACGCCGAACCAGCAGGAGAACCATGACAGGCGCAGGACCCAGAGGATTTAGATCCAGAAGAAGACCCGGAAGAAGTGCCTGTGAAAGAACAAGAACTGATTGAAGCTGCCCCCTTAGCATGGTTTTTTTTGGGAGAGTGGCAGGGTAACGAAGCAGAAGAGGCTGAGAAAGCTGGGGAAGGCGAGGATGAGGCCAATTACAATGCGGACAACGAAGACGAAGACGAGAATGAGGACGAGGACGAAGAAGAAAGAGCCATTGCTTTCTAGTACGACACTACAAGAAAATACACTTTTACCGACCATTTTTTCCTACCAATTAATGTTCGGTTGGTAAAAGTATAGAATTTCCAAAACCAAATGCAGTTTAGTTGGCAAAAGTGTAGACTTTTCACGACCAAATACATTATGGTCTGCAAAAGTACAATTTTTCGCGACCAAAGATAGTTTGGTAGGAAAAAGTATAAAGTTTTCCGCGACCAAATACATTTTGGTCGGCAAAAGTATAGAGTTTTCTACGGCCGAAGTAATTTTGGTCGGCAAAAGTATGGTTTTCCACGGCCAGAAAAAGTTTTGTCTGCGAAAGTATAATTTTCCACGACTACAATGAGTTTGGTTGGCAAAAGTTTAGAGTTTTTCGCAACTAAATACAGTTTGGTCAGCAAAAGTAAACACTTTTGGCGCAGAAGCAGCAAACAAGAATGCTAAGAAGATTCTACAAAAGATGATCAACTCACATAAAGATTGCCCGAAACACCTACCATTTGCACTCTGGGGGTACAGGACATAGATTAGAGCTTCAGCAGGAACCACGCCTTATTCTTTAGTGTATGGGATGGAAGTCGTGCTTTCCATTTAGATGGAAATCCCTTTACTAAGAGTACTGGTTGAGGCCAGTATGCCAAAGGCAGAATGGTAGAGAAATCGGATGGAAGAGCTGCTCTTGTTTGATGAAAGAAGACTACAGGCTTTATTACACGTGCAAGGATACCAAATGTGGATAGCTCGTGCGTTCAACAAGAAGGTCAAAACCCAGGACTTGAGAGAAAGTGACTTGGTTCTTAAAGAAATTAGGGCCCCCAAATTCGATCCAAGGGGCAAGTTCAAGCCAAACTAGTTCGGGCCATTTCTGATCATGGCTATTATGACCAGTGGTGCTGTAATCATCACGGATTTAGATGGAAATATATTTTCCACTCCAGTTAATCTTGACCTGCTCAAAAAGTACTACCCTTGAGAGAAAAATAAAGATAAAATAAAAGCTTGCTGGGTTAAAAATCGAAAAGGCAGCTCAGGCAAAAGTTAGGGTACCACAAAAGGAGAGTGTTAATACCCGAGAGTAAACCGAGCCCGAACTATGTTATGGCCTGATTTCACTTTCTTGGGATACGTAGGCAGCTTCTTTTAAGAAGTTCAGCGACATGCTTTGTTTTAGCCATCCTTGAATCCAAGTAATGATCAATGTAAATTTATATTTGGATTTTGATAATAAAGTCGTTTAATTGCAAAAATCAAAAAATTTTGAATAACTTGAAACCTTTTCAACATAAAGTGGAATATTTCATTTCAGCATAGGTTACAAAGTTTTGAAAAATAAAGGGCGAGCGTGTAAGTCCCAAACCTAAATAAAATAAGAAAAGTTACGAAATCTTGAAAACAAAGCGAGTCCCTCAAATCTTCCTTCTTTTCGCTTCATGTTTTCCTTCTTCTTTATCTTTTTTCCCTATCTTGCACTAACCATGCTTTGTACTCGTCAAAAAGTTCTGGGTACTACAGCTCTTGTATCTCCATCAGTGAACGAGATGGCCAAGCCTCTTGATACTTTGCTAGAAATGGGGCCTGTAGTGAAGATGAATACAAGCGACCTCGAATACCGTGGAAGACAATCTGACTGCGACCGAACTACCGCATGATCTAGTGTGGATAATAGAAAGTAGACGGTCGTAAGCCGATCAGTAAGACGCCAGGATGATCCATAGTAGTCAAAGTCATGGTAGGAATTCACCACTAGGAACATTGCCATGTAATGTCTAGGCCTGTTAGAGAAGAGAGATACTGCTACCAAACTGCCTCAGTACTGCATATTTGATAATAAGGGCGGTAGATGAGAGCCGCAGCACTGTACCTATTTATGGATGGTTTCTGTCTAAGGTTCACCTTCTCCATCAGCCAGATTTGCAATAGAGATTAAAAAGGTAAAAACAAAGAGAAATCAGTAAGAGGAAAGCTGTGTAAGGAAATAAAGCAAAGAAGAGAAGATTGGAATGGAGTCTTAGTTTTGCAAAGATAGTTGACGAGAATCACGAGATGGACGAAGGATATGATGATAAGTCCTTGAAGCCCGAACCTGAACTGGATGAAGGGGTAGAAGGGGATCGGTCAGGGAGCTGAGAGGGCGACCTCGAAAGATATCAAAGTATATGACAAAATATGAGTATGCAAGAATTTTGGGTACAGTTTGGCATGAATGCACCTGTTATGGTTGAGTTGGGATGAAATGGACCCCCTTGAGGGCGCAGTAGAAGGCCCCTGACAAAGGCCTGGGTAGTGGATGAATTGATCGTTGAAGACTCGTGGAAGAGGTAAGTGGGAGGTGGTACTGCAAACACGCTTGAGATTATAACGAAGAAACTCCGACAGAGGAAGATACCCTTCACGATTCGTCGCTACCATCTTGATGGAAGTTATGAGGATTGGGGAATGGATGAATCATCAAAGACTTATGGAATAGGCAAGTGGGAGGGAACTATTGAAGGCAGTGTGTTTTTAGTTAACAGTGTGTAGATAAGAGAGAAAGGTTTTGAGTTTACCTGAAGAAGCAGGGGACTGCCAGCAAAAGTAGTAGTCTCGCTGCGGTAAACAGCGTCTAGGCTAATCAGTGTCTCAGCCAAAACCAGTGGGACAAAATCTTTCCCTGATCACATCTGACCCACAATGTCAACCAGTGAGCAGCTGACTCGTCCATAAGAAGGAATGAGAAGGTTTCGAGCAAGGAGGCAGAAACACAGGGCATAGCGACGCCGCAACTGAAAGCCAAAATCACTAAGATTGCCAGTAGGATGGAATCTCTTTATGATCCATGGGATATTAACGCAGTCATCGAATGTCAAAAGGGAAGCCTCCATTTTGGACAAACCATAAAGTTGTGTTATTTGCTAATGGTTTGAAAGGAAGAAAGTTGGTATAACAACAGACTTCCTCGGGGTCAGATCCAGAATGGCGGTAAACTCTTCTACAGTAGGGCATAGTTCCTCATGGCCAAAGCAGAAGACATGAGATTGTGAGTCCCACAGTTGTACAACAGCCCATAATAGTGGTTAGTTGATCTTCACAACCATCAGGGAAAACAGAGGGTTGATACCAAATGAGGTGAAGTTCAGACGTTCAATATGTGAAAACTCCTCAACCCATGAGGAAAGTGGGCCATGGAAAGAAGCCATCTTGATGAAAGTGACAGAAAATGGGGGTCCCAAGGCTGTATTTCTGAGGCATGAGAAGGATGGATGCTAAAAAGTCTAGAAAAAGTACGGCGATTGGCACCTTAGAGTATGGGACCGCCATGTTAAAAGTACACAGTACAAGGCCACCACCTTCAAAACCTGGCGACCGCCATCTTTACACCCAACAACCGCCACTTTCAAAGGTGGTGGGCACCCTCTTTTGTACCCTCTTTTTTGCAGTTTTGAATACTGTGCCAAGATAAAACATTCATGCTCATTGTATTATGCAAAGTAGTTTAAGCGAACAATTGAAGACAAATCATGCAAACAGATGTATAAAATGCAGTGAATGGCACGAAGGCCTAAATGTATCAGAAAGTATGATGCAGGGGCACCTAGGCCTAACAACCACTAAATCTGGGGCACGCAGGCCCATATAACTAAATGTATCAAAATGTACGTATCAGAATGTATCATAAAGGGGGGAAGGGAAATCTCTCTCAATGACGCTAACGGACTCGGCGAGAAGAAAGCTCGGCCTCATAAGAGCTGATATCCTCTAATAGTGTCTCTAGGTCATCACTGTCAACCTCGTCGTCTAAAGAAGAAGATACGTTGCGAGAATGGCTCCTCGCAAAAGAGACAGACCCTCTTGAGAGAGCTCTAGAGGAGGAGGCACAGGACCCGCGACCTTGTGCTAGATCCTAAATAGGGACCTGAAGCCGAATTGGAGCCTATGGCTATGCTATACTGGTGGTTGGTGTCGGCGGCTGTTAAAAGGGAAATAAAAATCAGAGCAGAATACAGAAAAGTGCAAAGAAGTCAAAAGGTTAGAAGATACTCACTATGGCTACTGGGAGAAAGCAATGCCAGCTGCTCATACGGTGGCCTAGAGCTGGCGGATCAATGCTCTCTGATCCGTGAATATCAGCAGCAAGTGGTCTAGCCACGCCTGGTTAACTTGTAAAATAATAATAATAATAATAATAATAAAAATAAGAGATAGGCAGACTAAACAAGAAAAGAAAGTAACTAAAAGGAAGGAGGAAGGATAAAGACAAACCTGACTGAGCTCAGCCCTAAACTCTGGCGCTGGCGGAATCGGAATCAAAACAGGAAAGAGGTAGCCATATGCTACAGTCTGAATCTCCCATAGAATCTCTGGATCCCTCATCCCTCAAACAGGTTCCCCAGCAGCTCCAGCGGTAACAACGCCTGCTCCACCTACCCCAGCACCAGCTCTCCAGCAACAGCGGCCTCAGGAACAGCCTCTGGTGCTCGTCCTCTCCTCCGACCAGCAGGTGCAAATGGCCCATATAACTAAATGTATCAAAATGTACGTATCAGAATGTATCATAAAAGGGGGAAGGGAAATCTCTCTCAATGACGCTAACGGACTCGGCGAGAAGAAAGCTCAGCCTCATAAGAGCAGATATCCTTGAATAGTGTCTCTAGGTCATCACTGTCAACCTCGTCGTCTAAAGAAGAAGATACGTTGCGAGAATGGCTCCTCGCAAAAGAGACAGACCCTCTTGAGAGAGCTCTAGAGGAGGAGGCACAGGACCCGCGACCTTGTGCTAGATCCTAAATAGGGACCTGAAGCCGAATTGGAGCCTATGGCTATGCTATACTGGTGGTTGGTGTCGGCGGCTGTTAAAAGGGAAATAAAAATCAGAGCAGAATACAGAAAAGTGCAAAGAAGTCAAAAGGTTAGAAGATACTCACTATGGCTACTGGGAGAAAGCAATGCCAGCTGCTCATACGGTGGCCTAGAGCTGGCGGATCAATGCTCTCTGATCCGTGAATATCAGCAGCAAGTGGTCTAGCCACGCCTGGTTAACTTGTAAAATAATAATAATAATAATAATAATAAAAATAAGAGATAGGCAGACTAAACAAGAAAAGAAAGTAACTAAAAGGAAGGAGGAAGGATAAAGACAAACCTGACTGAGCTCAGCCCTAAACTCTGGCGCTGGCGGAATCGGAATCAAAACAGGAAAGAGGTAGCCATATGCTACAGTCTGAATCTCCCATAGAATCTCTGGATCCCTCATCCCTCAAACAGGTTCCCCAGCAGCTCCAGCGGTAACAACGCCTGCTCCACCTACCCCAGCACCAGCTCTCCAGCAACAGCGGCCTCAGGAACAGCCTCTGGTGCTCGTCCTCTCCTCTGACCAGCAGGTGCCACTGGGCCAAAACCCAATGGTCCTAACAGATGAGCCTGAGCCCATGCTGTGTAATCTCCCTCAAGTCCTAGCAGCTCTGTAACGTAGGTCCCCATCATCTCAAGTAACATGTCGACTCGACTCATATGGTCTGTCCAGCGCATACGAACTGGAGTAGCAGTCAGAATTCCAAAATGATCAAGACCTAGGGACTGGTAGACCACTCTCTCTGCCAAGTAGTACTCTTAACAGAAAGGTCCCTCCAGCAGGATCCGCATTGAAGAGGCATCGTGGCTGCGCATCAAGTCCTCGCCAGCTCGACTCTCCATCTCCCGCCAAACATCCCAATGAACCTACACGAACAATATGACCAATGAAAAAAGAGAACAACGTACAATATAATGAGTAGTGCAGTAGCGTCCAGTGAGCAGTGATCAGTGTGCAGAACAGAGAACAGTGTTCAATGCAGAAAACAGTGATTAGTATAGTGTAGTGTAGTGCAGAGAATAGTGTAGGGTGGAGAATAGTATAGTGAATAGGGATCAATGAATGGTGTAATGCCATAAATAGTGTAGAGAATGGTGTTCAGTAAGCAGTAATCAGTGAACAATGTAGAACAGCGATCAGTG
This sequence comes from Heliamphora pulchella, assembly GCA_032270985.1. Taxonomy (NCBI): domain Eukaryota; kingdom Viridiplantae; phylum Streptophyta; class Magnoliopsida; order Ericales; family Sarraceniaceae; genus Heliamphora; species Heliamphora pulchella. The sequence continues at coordinate 22,177 of JAULJZ010153383.1, forward strand.
AACATCAAGTGGTGCAGCAGAATAAACTAAAGAAGCAAAAGGAAAAAATGGTACTTGATCTGAAGTCAACTGATCTAGAGATGCCCTGAATCTGTCAAAGTCCTTCCCCCCGCTCTTCTTCCCCTTCAGACCTCGGGCCCACCACACTGCATGGGGAATAATCAAAGGGTCGGCGGAAGAGTTCGCCGAGATGTGAAGCCCGAGAAACTCATAGGTCCAAAGCTGTAAAGAGAATATGTCAGCAAAAGATTAAATAACAGATAATCGAGGAAATGAATGAACAGAGTACAGAAACTAATGCTTACCTCCCAAACCCTCCAGTATCCCCCAATGCTGAGCTCTTGGGGAAATCTGGTCAAGGCCCTCATTGAGCCGTAAAGCTAGGCAAGTACAGCTCCTCCCCAGTCATATGTGGCTACTCGGTCAAGGCGAGCAAGGGCGCCGAGGTAATGAAGACGCACAGTATTCTTCTTGTTCGAAAAAAAGGAGGTACTGAACATGTATGGTAGGAAACCACGAGCAACCCACTCGTAGTAATGGGGCTCGGTGCAGTGGAAATGACAAAAGCGCTTGAAGAACTAGGTATACCTGACTCTGTCTCTGTCCATCTGAATTGGAACAACGCCCAGCAGGTATGTTAGAGCATCAGTTGAGCGAGCAATGGACGAATCGAAAGGAATTGGGGCTCCTCCAACTCGGATGCTGGTAATCATAGTAAAGTCCAGAGGCATCAATGTGGCCTCGAAAGTGGTGAAGTGGAAGGTGTTGGTGGGTATCCCACCACCTCTTCACCAAAGCCGTCAGCTAGACACGGTCATTGCTCGTCCTACCTAACATGGGTATGAACTGAGCAAAGCCGAAAGCATCAATGAAAGCCTGACTAGGAGCGGGGAGGGTATCATACCACTCCAACACCTCACCAGAGGCGGAGCTACCAAACCCTCTGACGTACTGGCCAACCTAAAAAGAAGAAGATGAGAAGAAGAGATAATAAAAGCAGTCAAAGTAAATGGAATGCAGAAAATACAGAAAGCAATAAGAAACACTAGGTTCGTGTGTGTGTGACTATTCTTTGGTTCTTTTAAGCCCTAGAAGACTAGGCACCCTAAGCTTTCGTGCACCAGGTAAATCTTTCAACCTTAGGTTCGTGTATGTGTGACGATCATTTGGTTCCTTTAAGCCTTAGAAGACTAGGCACACTAAGCCTTAGTGCGTTAAGAAAATCGTTCAATCCTAGGTTCGTGTATGTGTGATGATCCTTTGGTTCTTTCAAGCTCTAGAAGACTAGGCATCCTAAGCCTAAGTGCGCCAGGCAAAGACTAGGCACCCTAAGCCATGGTACGTCAGGCAAATCTTTAAACCCTAGGTTTGTGTGTGGGTGGCGATCCTTTGGTTCATTCAAACCCTAGAAGACTAGGCACTCTAAACCCTGGTGCGCCAGGCAAAACTTTCAACCCTAGGATCGTGTGTGTGTGACGATCCTTTGGTTCTTTTAAACCCTAGAAGACTAGGCACCCTAAGCCCTGGTGCGCTAGACAAATCTTTTAACCCTAGGTTCGTGTGTGCGTGACGATTCTTTAGTTCTTTTAAGCCCTAGAAGACTTAAAACTCTAAACCCTCGTGCGCAAGGCAAATCTTTCATGTCACACCCCAAAATCCAGGGTCACGTGAAAATTCACCAAACATTAGTTTTATGAAAATAGGCTTTCATACATTCAAATCCACCTGTGGAAATCAAAGGAAAACCTAATATGCATCTCTCTTAAACAGTAAACATACAGTTCCAACATGCATACAGTATATTGCCTTATGACGTACAAAACCTGCCTTCAAGAACAGGCATACCAAAAAGGAAAAACTACAAGAGTCTTCCGCCATCCGTCACCACAGGCACCACAAGATCTACTCAAGATCATGCTCCATATCATCACCTGAAAATGGTTATGTACAGAATATTCCACCCGTGAGCCGAAACCCAATAGAAACAGACTATAAAGCTGTAAAGCAGGATATGCAATCATATAGTGGGAGCTAACTCTACCACAAGTAAAACCATGCATTATAACTAATGCAAACAACAGTTAAAGAAAACTGTAATCAAAACGTTGTTTTCCACTCGGATCTCACACACCAAGGAAAAAGATAAAAGGAAATCCTGCCCCTTTACCGAATCCCTACATATCGTGGGACCAGTTAGGTAAATGCAAGTTCTACACGAAGCCACCACAACGTAAAAGCTTAGTTTACGGGCTCGAAACCTGAGGGAACAAAGCATCCAACCACCTAGTTTACGGGGATTAACCCGAAGGACCAAGGTACCTACTCTACGCACGTTTTCGAACTTCCACTTAGAGGGCAACTCGTGCCAAATACCCACTATGTCGGTACATCTAGAGAATCATTTATCAAAATAAAAACCTTTTTCGCAGTTATACATTAAACATGTATAAATAGATCCAATTCATCAACATGGAGATCAAAATCCATCCATCCACATGGAGATCAAAACAAAATATGTAAAAACATGAGTTCAAAACTATACAACATATGTATAAGAAGATCCAATCCATCTACCATGGAGATCGATGCATGAAAATGCATGATTTTCAATCTTCCATCTCACACCCATGAACACACACATGCTCAAGCCTATCACCAAAGGCTTCAAAAGAAACATCCAACACCGTTTTCATCCAATTGAAACGATGGAAAAAGGTTTTTAAACCAAAAACCCACTTTTCCCAAACATGAAACAACTTTTCATGAATAAAAGACGGTGAAGATGCATAAGATTACATACGACACCCTCTAATAACTTTAAAATCTAGAATCCTACCTTGGTGAGTCAAGAACTCGACGCCTCGATCCGCGTGTAAAATCGAGCTTCGTCAGAATGAAATTCTGTCTGGATGGATGCGTAGAGCACGATGCTTATAACAATGATCGGTTGTTGGTTCATCAAAAACCAAGCCCCAGGCCCCCGAGAAGTTGAGAGAAGGCAGAGAGAAAAAAGAAAAAACTTAGGAGTTAAATTTTGAAAATATCTTTTGAAAATATCTAACTCCTGATATTTATAGGCCTCCAAAATATTTTTTTTTGAATTTTTGAAATTCGCACCGTAACTCCCTGCAAATCCCAGGACCAACTCCGCATGCTCAGATAAACTCGATCATACATCAAAATGCTTAAAAACATGTTGAAGAAAAATTTCTAAACATGCGTAAAAAAGCGTCGAATATGCATATAATATGAAAAGAGATGGTACAGGGTCTCACATATCAACCCTAGGTTCATATGTGTGTGACGATCCTTTAGTTTTTTCAAGCCCTAGAAGACTAAGCACCCTGAGCGCTGGTGCACCAGACAAATCTTTTAACCCTAGGTTCATGTGTTTGTAACGATCCTTCGGTTCTTTTAAGCCCTACAAGATTAAGCACCCTTAGCCCTGGTGCCTAGACAAATCTTTCAACCCTCGGTTTGTGTGTGTGTGATGATCCTTTGGTTCATTTAAGCCTTAGAAGACTAGGCACCCTAAGCCCTGGTGCGCCAGGAAAATCTTTCAACCCTAGATTCGTGCGTATGTGACGATTCTTTGATTCTTTTAAGCGCTAGAAAACAAGGAACCCTAAGCCCTGGTGCGCCAAAAAAAATTTTTAACCCTAGGTTCGTGTGCTTGTGACGATCCTTGGTTCTTTTAAGCCCTGGAATACTAGGCACCCTAAGCCCCAGAGTGCCAGGCAAATCTTTTAACCCTAGGTTCATGTGTTTGTAACGATCTTTCGATTCTTTTAAGCCCTAGTACGCCAGGTAAATCTTTCAACCCTAGGTTCGTGTGTGTGTAACCATCCTTTGGTTCTTTTAAACCCTAGAAGATTAGGCACGCTAAGTCTTGGTGAACCAATTAAATCTTTCAACCCGAGGTTCGTGTGTGTGTGACGATTCTTTAGTTCTTTTAAGCCCTAGAATACTAGGCACTGTAAACCCTGGTGAGCCAGGCAAATCTTTTCACCCTAGGTTCATGTGTGTGTGACGATCCTTTCATTCTTTCTAACCCTAGAAGACTAGGCACCCTAAGTCCTGGTTCGCTAGGCAAATCATTTAACCCTAGGTTCATATGTGTGTGGCAATTCTTTGGTTCTTTTAAGTCCTAGAAGACTAGGCACCCTAATGCTTGGTGCGCCAAGAAAATCTTTTAACCCTAGATTCGTGTGTGTGGCGACCTTTCGGTTCTTTTAAGCCCTAAAAAATTAGGCACCCTAAGCCCTGGTGAGTCAGGAAAATCTTTCTTACAATCCCCTCCTAGTTTTTATTTGATTTTTGAAAAACTTCCCCCCTAGATTTTTAATAATGCCCCCCTTAATTTTTATAATTCTCTAAAAAATTAATTAATAAAATAAAAAAATGCAAAAACCATCCCTTTAGTTTTTCAGTTTTCTAAAAAAAAACCACTCTCTTAGATTTTTGTGATTTTTTAAAAAATAAAAAAATTAATAATAATAAATAAATAAATAAATAAAAACGAAAAATCACCCCTTATTGTTCATATCTAAACCCTAATCCTAGTGTCCCTACTCTTTTAGAATCTCCTTTGCATAGGTACCTGGCTAGTTTTTCAGTCCAATGTCCAGGTTTGTTCTTTTAATGTGATTACATATTTTAATGTCCACTTCGTTCACAGATCTCTATATTGCATATAGTTATCATATACATCGCAAAAAAATAGGTCACAAGGGATCTTAGACATGCATCTATATTTGAGACATAAAAGTAAAACATGCTTCGATATTGAAAAGAAGAGACAGGGGAACCTGCCGAGGGACGCTGGCATGAGATATGTTGATCCAGCTCTCAGAGGTGGACTTCAACATCAACGGTATCAATGGGAGGCTCGTAGCGCCTCATCCCACTTGTGTCCAAGTGGTGGGATGCTGGAGCATATGTGCGTAGATCGAAGGGTGTGGGAAGACCCTCTCCAGCATGAGGCTCTTCCCAATCTCGGCCTCAGCAGCAGCGTCTGCAGTCATCTGTGCCTCGACAGCTGCCCGTGCCTCATACTCAGCATCCCGGTGAGAAGCACGCTCTACCTCAAGAGGCAAGGCATCCATCACCCCTAGCACCATGGAAAGCTGAGTGGTGGTGACTCCACTAGCAGGAAGACAAGTGGTCGTACCCCCAAGAGTGTCCATAGTAGAGCTCTCACCCGCAGAAGAACCCTGTAGTACCTCGGAGATGTCGTCAAGATGTCCGTGTCCTGCCATGATTAGAAAAGAAAGGAGAAAGAAGCTCGAAAGCAAAGGGAACCAAGAGAGAGCTTGAGAGAGCTTGAGAGAGCTTGAGAGCTAGAGAGAGAGTGAGAATGAGGAAGTGAGCCTAACCCGTGCGCTTGGGGGAGCCTTATGCACATTTTGATGTGGCGGTCGCTACATCCGAAAGTAATGACCGCTATGTTTTTGAATCGCCACGTGACGACCGCCAGCTTGGAAGCGTTTTGATCCGACGACCGTCACCTTGTCAAACGTCATGCCACATCCTCGAAGCTTGAACCTGGCCACTACCAACATGGAAGATGGCGGTTACGTGTCAGTGTACCATCATTACGTTTTGGGGGTTTTGGGGTTTATTTGGGCCTTGTTATATGAGTTTTTCTATAAAAATATTTTTAAAACCTTGTATGTTTTTCCTTAAAAATAATTTTTTTAAAAAAATCTTATGTTTTTCTTTAAAAATAATTTTAAAGCCTTGTGTGTTTATCCTTAAAAATAATTTTTTTTTAAAAAAAAACCTACATGTTGTTTTCCTTCAAAATAATTTTTAAATCTTGTCCTGTTATTTCCCTTCAAAATAATTTTTAAAATCTTGTTTTATTTCCCTTCAAAATAATTTTTAAACCTTGTCTTAGTTGTGTTTTAATTTGTGATGTTTTCTCTCGATAAATTTAATTTTAAAGTCTTGACTTGACTTTTTAATTATTTTTATCTCGTGTTTCGTCCTGAATTTTTAGGTCTTGACTTGACCTATTAATTCGTGGTTATCCTTTTTGATGAAGATAGTTTTAAGCCTTGACTCTGCTTTTAATTATTTTTATTCCATTTTCGTCCCAAGTTTCTAGGTCTTGACTTGACCTATTAATTTATTGTTTTCTTCTTTAAGGATGATTTTAAAGTCTTGACTCGACTTTTTAGTTATCCTTATCTCGTTATCATTTCAGTTTTTAGGTCTTAACTCGGCCTAATTATTTCATTGTTGCTTTCTCAGTTAAGATAATTTCTAGGATCTTGACTCGATCCTTATAATTATTTTATCTCTAGCCAAGTTCTTAGATCTTGACTCAATCTTTGACTTGTTTGATTGATTGTGCTCGTTTTAGATCTTAACTCGATTTTCAGGGTATTGTTTGATCATACTAGCATGCATCTACATCATATTTTGTATCTTGCATCCTTGTATTTTCCCTAGGAACTACGTTTTAGTCTGATCTCTAGCAAATAGTACGTAGGCAGCTTGATAGAAATTTGAGTACGACCAACATCATATGCATGCTTGTGTGTTTGTGGCCTAAGATTGATGGCTCGGTTAAATGAATGTTGTCTCTGGATCTTTGACATAACTTGCATCACGCATCGCTGCGCAAATTATATCAAAGAAGGGCAACTGTAGATAGCCCAATTTGACTCCACCTAATCTTAGGTTGATCCGGGTGAATTCGATGACGAAAACAAGTGGAATGGTGCTTTTGAACAATCCTCAGGAGGTGATCCAAGCTTAGTGATTTGAACCCAATGATCAAAACCTTCAAACTAGTGAAATCACCTTGAACGGCCAACTTTGAACTGTGGAACCGCCAACTTTGATTGTGGCAACCTGTATAAGAACCTCTTTAAAACCCTAGACAAGGTGGCAACTACCACATTTGAACCATGGGGTCGCCAACTTCATTGTGACGACTGCCATAAAAAAACCACTGGAAACTTCATTTTTGTGGCGACCGCTAACTCCAAAAGGCCTAACGTGTCCCAAAACGTATCAGCACTTCATTGGTTAATGAATTTGTTAGATCTAGGTAACCCAATAGGGGGGTGAATTGGGTCTTTTCTATTTTAAAGGAATTTTAAAACCTTTTCAGAAAACTTTTAATATTGCAATAAGGAAAGGTATGCAAGAATATAATTAATGCAACTATTAAAAGATGAGGGATAGAGAAAAAGAACCAGACACCAGGGATTTATAGTGGTTCGGCTTTATCCTA